>NDGN011170974.1:0-10290 GCA_002564285.1 Tympanoctomys barrerae | reverse complement strand
TCTCTCTCTCTCTCTCTCTCTCTCTCTCTCTCTCTCTTTCTCTCTCTCTGTCTTTCTTTCTTTCTTTCTTTCTTCCCCCCCCCCGGTACCCTGTCTTATTTCTGTATTTCATTATTTTTCCTGTCAGATTTATACTGTGAGGCTATATCTATTCAGTGACCTGTTTTATATGAGGTGAGATTTTGGCTTCAGTGTTTTGTCACAACTGATTTTACATTCTTTTAAGATAGTAAAGGTAATTTGGAATGTGAATATTCTAATGACTTGGTATTTCTATAAATAAATTTTCTTTTAGTTTAGTTTCAGGTCTTATTTCATTTTTCTCACATAAGGAAGGGATTTTAAATTCAGCTTTTTTAAAAATCAAAGAAATCCACAGAGTTTCATTTTTCAGAGTGTAATAAGTTACTTCATTTATGGATTTACCTTTATAACTAGAGAGGCTAAAACTGGTAGAACAATGCTTAGTAGCAGAGAAATTTGAACTATTAAGATTTTTATCTATAAGTTATCAATATTATAATGAATACTATTTGATCTGATGGTGTACTCCAGAAGAACAGAAATATATATCTATCTATCGATCGATCGATCAATCTATCTATGTCTGTGTACATAAAGATATATAAACTATGCGATAAAATATATATTCATATATATAAATATCAGGGGACTTAGCACATTGATTCACTTAAGCAGGGTTGAATTGTCCCATAGTAGCTATCTAGAGATTAGAAAATTAAAGAAATAAATAGCTGATAAGTCAAAGTTAAAATTCTCAAAACAATATGGACCAAACATGTAGCCTTAGTATAAGGCTTTGATCCAGAGTGCTATGAAAGATTTACTTGTGCAAGTTTATATTCAAAGGTTACAGAATCCAAAGTCTTGTACCCAAGAATATGACAGCAGCAGAAAAACACTTTCTCAAGAAGACTATGAGTGTTTCTATCTTCTTCTAATTCGGTCGCTTCTATGTTGCCGTGGTTTTAGTTTGTGCCTCCATTTTCAGAGTGGGTCTTCCCCATTCAGTGCCATGACGAATATGCTGGTTGCTTCTGCAAACATCCCTGGAGGCCCAACTAGCAATGTAGTTTAATAGTATTTGTCCATTTCTCAGTTTAATGAAATTGATAACCAAGATTAACAATCATGATATTTAACTTTGAAATATTGGATAAAAAGTGTTTTGGACAGTATAAAATTTAATATATTAAAATATTTATATTAAAAATAGATTGATATAAAATTATATATTGTTTACTTGAATTCCTTCCTGATCTAAAGCTTATTATCCCATAATAATTTCATTTCTAGTGTAAGACGTGCTTCACATGTCCTGGAAATGATTTACTTTTGGAACATATCCTGGAAAAGACTATAATTTGAAAAATTCCAAATTGCTAGGGGAATTTAAACTCACAGACAACTCTGTCACAATGGAGGAAAGTTAGAGGTATCTTACTTTAAACTGACATTGGACTGTGTTAGATTGGGAGAGGGGATGAATTCCATGGGCAGGGTACCAGCCACTTGACAGATGCAATCTTTCAAGGGGCATGTAGAACTGGTCTTCATCTGGTAGTCCCGGTTTACCTCTGCATTGTAGTGCATACTTTGTTCTTTTGACTTGTGCAAGCTTAAACAGGCATGTCAGCCTAATTATCTTCTCTTAGAGTAAAATTCCGGTCATTCATCAAAGGGCTAAGTCCATCAACAAGTGATTAGCTCTGACCCCTTTGTTCTGATACCAGCACTCCCCTTCCCTCTACTCATAAAAAAACTAACAATCTACCACACTTAGAATGCCTGATAGTGCTCTTTCCTAAATCAATTGCACAACTAGTCCTTGTAACTAGTTGATTCATGATTCTGAATCCAATTGTTGGATCCTGGTCACCTTGTAAATTGTTCAAGGACAGTGACATTCCTGCAAAAAATTCAACCCTCATTAACTATAAAACAACCTTAAATTAAAATCTTAAAATTTTTCAATAAGGATGAGATATCTGATGGTATGTTATGGTGACATATTTAAAATCTCTTTTAGTTTCATTTTCTGTTACTATAATAGAATGTCAAATACTGGGTGATTTATAAGGAAGGAGGATCACTATGACTTGTAGTTCTTGAGGCTGGAGAGACACTAACATCTGTTTAACGTCTGGTGTAGATTTCATGGAAGAAAGGCAAACGAACACATGTGGAAGAGTGAGGGAGTAGAGGGGAACTAGATGTTTCATAACAATCCTTTCTAATCCATTTCTTTGAGAAGTAATAAAAGGCATTAATCCTGAGATGTTCCACTTCCAAATACAGCTATCTTGGGAACAAAATTTCAATAGTCTTGGGCACGAAAAAAACAGAATCAAACCATAGCCTTCTATAACCTAAAGCCTCAAAACTCAAGTCTTTCTCTCACAAAATACACACTGTACTCTAATAGTTCCAAACTCTTAATCAGTATCAACTCTTGTCCAAACTCCCAAGACCCCTGCAAGATTTAAGTCAAAGTCCTCTCATCTGTGAACCCGTAAAGTCAAAACAAGTCATCTTATTTTCAATGTACAATTGTGGGACAGGACTAGCACAGCCATTTGTACTCCAAAAAGGAGAACTAAACAAATCCACAGGAACAATTAGCTCAAAGCGAGTCTCAGATGCAAGAGCAAGGATGCTATGTGTTAAAGATTCAGAATAACATTTCACTCCTTGTGCTGTCTCTTGGACCCACTGACGTGGGCAATTGAATCTCAAGCCTTTAGGGTTTCCTATTCTCATGAATTAATTGAGTTCAACTCAACTTTCTGCTGTCATATGTTAGAGTTATAAAGGTGTCTATGGTTTCTAAGGGAGATATTTTAATGTTTGAAATGATGCTACTTTTCTGGGGTCTTCAGAGAAATTATGTCTCATGACTGTACTAGGTTTTGTCTTTTTGACCACTCTCTGTTAAAGCAGTTTTTATCTGAATTCCTAGGTAGAGAGCATTACACTTCTACATTTCTTTCATTGTGTATGCCTGGAGAATTCATACCATACAGAGACCACTAAAACTTATATCTTGTGCTCTCTGGAGCTGCAGCACAAAATGTATTCGAGGTGGCTTGATCCAGGGCCAGGATAAAAGCACAAGAGACCTAAGGCAACCCTGCACAGTGATCCCAAGAGGCCACCCTGTGACATCCTCTTGAAATTATTCTGTCCTTATAGAGAAGGAAGCCTGCGATGGGTGCATTGACCTCAGAGTGCTCTAAGTTTTTCTGGGGAAAAATTGCATGCACAGTACATCCAGGAATTGCACAAAAATTGAACTGATCACTTTGAGAAGAACTGTAATAGTCAGAATTCCACTGAAGAAACAGAGCCAGTCCGTGTGTGTGTGTGTGTGTGTGTGTGTGTGTGTATGCATGTGACAGAGACAGAGAGACAGAGAGAGACAGATTGATAGAGGATTTCACTCAGGCAATTGTTATAGCTAACTAGGCAAGTCCAAAATCTTTGGGACTATTCATAAATACAGACAGGTTATAAACTCTTAATACTAGTAGCTTGATTCCACAGGAAATTATGTTTTCCTTGGGGACCTTACGGTCCTGTTATATTAAGGAGTTTCAGTCACATCTGTCAGACTATGAAGGAGAACTGATTGAAAACTGATTGCAAATATCTACAAAATATTTTCATCTACAAAATATTTTCACAGCAATACCAGTAGTAATGACTTATTACATAACTGACTAGTTTAACAGTCAAAGTAACACATACAACTTACCATTACAACAACCTACCTGCCAAAGTTGGCAACAGATAAATTTCATCACCAACATTAGTTTATTTATGGGTTAGATATGTGTGAATGATTGTTTTTGGCAGTGTAATATAATTTAAGAGGAAATCTTGAATTTTCTCAAAGTTTCATATTTTCTTTATTAACAACACTTACATAGTATTTACATATATGATGATGAATTTTCTATGTTTACTTGACTGGAGTCACGAATGCTCAGATAGCAGTTTATTGATTCTAATTGTTCCTGCTTCTATGAGAGTTCTTTTGGCAGAGATTAGCACTTGAATCAGGATATTAAATAAGGAAAACGATACATACATAATATGACAAACATCCCTGTTGCAAACAAACTCCAGCGCCTGGGGCAGACTTGGGATTGAATGGGTAAATTATTTCTTTTTCTCTTTGAAATGGGTAAACAATTTTTCCCTCATGCAAGACTCTGATTTAAGACTTCATAAATCTTCAGACTTGCTATTCATATCTTACCTTCTCCATTTCTTTGGACTTTGTTTGGACTTATAATGAAAACATTGTCTCCAGTAGTTCTCAGGCTTTCAAACTCAGATTACATTATATCTTTGGCCCTCCTGCTACTCAGAGTGCAGTTGGCCTTCCTAGCTGTTCACACTGACTTTTCTTGACCTACCCAGTTTTATAAGCTAAATCCCATAATAAATTTTCTAGTATGTATTCGGTTGGTTCTGTTTTTCTGGAGAACCCTAATCCATGGCATTAGACCTTTTTCTAAGTACTAAATCATTCCACTATTGTATTTTGAGGTAGTTCTGTTCTTTTTCCACGTCACCAGTGAATAAGCCGGAATATGAAAAGGTTCAGCAACATGTGAAAGTAGCAGCATCCCCCATAAAATTCACAAGCTCTCACTCTAGAATACAGAGATTCACTATATTCCATTCTGTCTTTTGTGGGCCAGATAGAATCCAGTTTCTTATCATATGGAATTTCTTTGATAGTTGTGGAAATATTAATAAGTAATTATTCATCCTTTTCAGTATTTTGTAAACATTTCTTTTATTACAATCACATAGCAAAGATAGCAATCAGTCCAATACTCTCTGGAGTATTGCTGATATTTTTCTTCTTGACTCTTTTATAGCATAGTCACCATATTTGGTGGATTAAGTGAAGACCTAGAATAAAATTTGTATGTGTAGTAACCTTTAGTAGAGAAATTAGAACACAGTAAGCAAAACAAAAGGTAGAATTTAAATAAACAAATTAGGAAAAGCAAATGTAGAAATTAGAAAGGTAACAAAAGGAAGTAAAGCAGTGTTGATTTGAAATTTTTTTGTGACAGCTACATTAGTAAGGGGCGCCAGCATGAGGGTAGGATTTAGTATGAATGGAACTTTCTTATGTGAGAAGACAGACAACTGTTGTGCTGTGATCATTTGTGTTGTCATTATTGTTTAATAAGTTACAGGTTTAGAGAAAATACAAAAATATAAAAATTATTTATAATTCTAACATTGTACTTGAAATAACTTTTAACATTGTTTGGATTTTAGACTAGAGTTATCATTTTACATTTAAAAATATTCTCTCTTCACTGTAAAATATCATTCATCCTAAGATGAAACTTTAATTTAATAACATGTTATCAAAGCAAAACAAAGGAAATGACTGAGAATATAGACACCTGGAAAATAACATTTGGAGAAAAAGGGGGAAGAGTAGGGTAAAAGAAAATACAACAGTAGATCTCTGATAATTTGGGGGAAATTAAAGGAAAATCAGAAACTACAAAGAAGTTGGAGGAACTAACCATAGTGCAGAGATGAGAAACAAGCAGTCTGTGAACTTACCTGGCTGTCAGTTAGGGGACTTGTGTACATACAGACTAGGTATGTCCCCAGTGCTGGAGCTTGAGGCAGAAACCATAAAAAGGGGTCAGAAGTGCCAGTCCCAAGAAAAGCCCATAGCTGTGCTACACTCAAAAACACATGAGGTTCTTCTCCAAAAGTAACTCCTTGTACACAACACAAAACAGTTGAAGGAATCCAGTACAGTACATGCCACATTTCCAAAGTGTTGAGTTAGTTGCCATTTAATAAATTAGATTCTCAGAAGAAATAAAATCAACTTTACTTCAGGGTTCCCAGTATGACTCTTTCACAATGACTGGGTAGGTAAGTACCATGGGATAGTTGCACCGAAGGTAAGGAATAGGCATACACTCTTGTGAAGTTCAAACTGAGGATAGGAAGGATCTAGAGCCACACATTTTGTGATGAGAAACCACTCTCAGAATGTGGCATGCAGTCAAAGCTCATTCTGAAAGTGTTACCATTAAGCTGACAAGAGCTGAAATGTGCCAAGTGATCTTAATTGTAAATTTGGCGTCATTAAGAGACTCTTAGAAAGGGGACTAGATGGACCGCAGAGACTCTATAATCTACCAATGTTAATAACTGCATGTACCATTAGGATTTGGGGGCCCAGTGGGAAAATATGGTCATTAGTGGATATCTTTGAAGGGTATTTATTTTGCTCTAATATTCTTCCCAGATGTTATGAATAAACAGCTTCACTCCATCATACCCTTCTGCCATGTTCTTGCCCTGGAGTCAGCTGACCACAGGAGATGATTCTGATAACTTAAGTGAGTCACTTCCTCCTTGAAGGGTATCAGGTGTTCTGCCCAAGAAACAGGAAAGATAACTGATACACAGAGTAATAGAAGCTCATGACATGCAATTATAACAGCTATACATAAGCCTGCCTTGTAGATTTACTGTATTTATGTAACCTTCACTATTGTTGGCATGTAATTTGATTGCAGTTATAAATAATTCTGAATGGATATATTCTTGCATGAATCACTTTTGTATTTTCTTCACCCAAGACAGAGTCGTGAAAGTGGGATAATTAGGTTGAAGAGAAGGAAAACATTTATGACATTCAATGCTTATTGCCAAATAGCTTTCCAGAAGAATTTATAACAGTTTTACGATATGGTCTAATGGGAGTTTTTTTCCATTTCAATTTGTCTCTGAAATTGTTTAGAGATATGACAACCAAGATATGATGGGATGGGGATGCTGAAATTCTATTTGTAGTTTAAACAGTGATTACTTAGAAAAGCAAGAGTGAGATTTAAGTTCTGCTACTTGTCTCTGACCTTGAATATGTTTCCCTGTTTATCTATCTTATTGTAGAAACATTTACTTTTCTTTCCATTTCACTGAGTACTGTATCAATAAAATATTTGAAAAAGTTGTGTAAAATGCAAAGCATTAAATTATTATTAATTTCATTAGGATAGAACCAAAGGGAAAGAGTATAGTGCTTAAAACCCTGAAAACTGGAGAGTTTGATGACATTTACATAATCAGAAATATTTACTTTGCTTTGAACTGTGACTGGAGAAATCAAATCTGTTTTGGCAGGGAACTTTGGGCTGACTTTATTTCCTTACATAAAGCACAATTTGTTCATTTTGATCTTTCATGTTGTAATGTTTTAGCATTTCCATGATATGTTAAAATAGCTTGTATTTTTACTGAGGACTCATGTAGTACATCTGCAAAGGTGTACATGTAGGTGTCTAGTTGCTAGCAGGGACTTTATATTTAAAAAATATATAGTGAATATATATGAAATCTAAGCACAAAATACAAATGTGAGGTGAAAATACAATCATAATGTGTAATAAAGTTTTATATGTAAAAGGGAAGGAAGATTTCTATTATCCATTTAAGCTGTGCATTTTGTGGGATGAGAAAGGATTTATTTCCCAAATTATTGACAAAGGAATGGAAGCCTGGGTTTCCCTGAAGTAGACTGTAGTGGAATGCCAACTGGTGGTCAACTTGTTACACTGAGCTGAACTAAACTAGCATGGCGCTTGGTGTGTGTGGCCCACCTGAGGATAGTTGCCAGCAGCACAGGTGACAGAACTAGAGAAGCTCTTAGGAGGCTGCTAGGGAAGTTGTTTGGAAGATGTTGCAAGTTGTTGGAAGCTGCTGTTTCTCTTGGACTATTTTTCTGGGTGACCTTGTTATGCTGGCTTTCACAGTGAGCTTGGTTGTTCTTGTCAGAGGAGGAGCTTCAGATGTAATTGTTGCTGGGAATGGCTGCAGTTAGCCTTGTGGATCTCCGGTCCTTACCTTGAGCTCTACTTCCTGTTTCTGGAGGGGGAAAATGGTACACAGCTCAGGAGAAGCTTGTCACATTAGCTTTTGTGAGGGGAACTGAATTTTCCTCATCTCTGGAGGAGCTTGCAACCTCACGGTTGCTGAGGATGACTGTGGTAATTTTCAGAGGAGCTCTGGCTTCTTATTGTGAGCATTGCTTCCTGGCTCCGGTGCAGATCCTTCCGCCTGCTAACACAGATCCTTCATCCACTGGTGTAGACTTTCTAGCTTCCACCACTGACATCTGGGCCTTTGCAGGGCAGATCCATGAAGGGGATCTCCATGAGACTTGTTTTGTGGGTTCTAGGCCTCCAGCTGGACTCATGAGAGGCATTGTTATGAGCTCTAGGATTTCAGCTGGACATATATGGGACATTAGCAAAATACAAGCCCTCAGCTAACCTCCTTGGTTTTTAGTGGTCAGATTCCCTGAACTCTTTGCATCCAACTCTTTGGCTATTAGAAAGAATTCTATAAAATATGTGTCATCTGTTGTATCATTCCCATTATAAAATCCTGACATAAATCAAAGTAGCAAAGTAAATGTAGAGCATGTACAGTGTCTCCAGGTAGTTTGTTCATGAAAATAGTGAAAACTGAAGCAACGTGGCAGGAAGAGAAAGAATACAGTAAGGAGAAGAGAGTTCTTGCTGAATGAAGATGATACTGTGTTAAACCTAAAGAAGTATCATTGTCTGAAGCTCACACAAAAAGAAGAGAAGGTGCTAGAATGCTTCTGAAAATATTAATAGGAGAGAGAGGAAACACAACAGGATTTGTAGTAGCAGAAGGTAGAACCTAAGAGGAGAAAACAGAACAACAGACCAGAGGAAACTCAGACTAACTTAGAAACAATGTAAAATCATTTGATTTTGAGATGGAGAGTACATTATAAAGTTGATATCAAGGTTGAATGGCTAGACACTGAAATATTAATTTTGAGAGGGGAAAAAATTGAATAGATTGCTTTAGGGCAAGGAGACCAAGGCCAAAAAAAATGGCTGGATATAAAGAAAAACATTTTCTTTGTAGATACCAGAATTGATGATATTATGTTTATTGTTAGGGAAAGAACTTACAGGAAGCTAGCTAGAATTTTCATTACCATATTTTGTAAATATTCAAAACGTATATGCCATTGAGTGTGTAAGGTATAGATCCAGAGAGGGACATCGAGAGGAAATGACCAGATGTATGAGTGGATACATCACCATGAGGAAGTTTAAAATGGCAATATTTTACAAAGAAACAGAAGAAATGAAGGGAAATATCTCTGTGTTTAATTATCACCTACCAGGAAACTTATTCTTTAAAAGGGACCCAATGAAACACTGAGGGAGAATATCCATGTAATTCTGGAAATCATAATTCTGACAGGATATAGTGAAATGAGCCCTTTACATTGAGCAAATAAGCGAAGGAATCATGCTTAGTCATATGACAGGCATAAAAGTATATTTAGACAAGAACAAATAAAAAATCTGGCATAAAATCTTAGTAGAACTATTGTGCTAATTTATGAAGGCATTTTCTATGCATTATAAACCTACATTCTAATATTCAACATGTGGATATGTAGCGACCCATTTTTTCTTTGTCAGCTCTACCCTGTTTCCCTCTAGCAAGAAAATGCTAGAAGACACAGCAGGTGGACAGCGCCCTTTTCTGCAGCCTTTCTTCCACTTTCTGCTCCTATGAGTATCATTCAAGCAATTACTGTCATGCCACAGAAGCTACTTCATCCTGGAGCAGGTGTTGAATTCAACAGTTCTCTTCTCCAACACAGAGCAGGTCTCAGTGGACTCCTTCAGAGATTCAAGTATCAACCAGTGCCAGGACCTCCTTGGAAGTCTGGCTCCCTGTATCCTCTGTCTTACCCCCTGTCCCATCCCCAATTATTGCTTCCTTCTCTCCTCTCCTCTCTTTCCTTTCCTTTTCTCCCCTCCCTCCCTTTTTATTTTTCTTTCTGTCTTCATTACTTTTCTCTCATTGCTGAGACAACGTATCCTACACCCAAATTAAAGAGAGAATTATTTAGCTTACAGTTTATAGAGATTTCAGTCCATTCTTGGCTGGCTCCAAGGCAGCATGGCACATGGCAGAGGGCAATAGTTGATGGCAGTGGAAAATAGCACAGGAAACAAGAGCAAAAAGGGAGGAACAGAAATAGCAAGGTTCTTTCCTTCCCTGATATTATATGAAGGCTGCCTGCCCAGGGTGAGCATAGCACTGGTGCCTATAACCCCAGTATTGGATCATGAGTCAACCCAAAACTGTCCTGTCCAGCGGGTCAGTCAACGAAGGTCACCTGGGAGAGGAGCGGGGAATGGAGGAGGG
>NDGN011170964.1:0-13032 GCA_002564285.1 Tympanoctomys barrerae | reverse complement strand
AGTGTGGACTGAAACCTCCACAAACTGTGAGCTAAATAAACCTTTCCTTCCTTAATTTTGTGTGTTGGGTATTTTGTCCCAGCAATGAGAGAAGAGTGAGACATGGACTGAAACCAAAACCAAAATAATCTTCCCTCCTTTAAGTTAATTTTTTCAAGTATTTTTCTCAGAATGACAAAAAGCTGGCAAATATCACATTTATAGAAAGAAAAAGTAATCCAGAAATTATTTAGCATGAGTAGTAGTGAAAATGAAATTCATGAGAATCTCAGTCTTTGAAACAATCTCAAATAAAGCTAAAAATCTGCAAAATGTATTAAGGATTCTAAACGATCTTAGCAAGGAATCAGAAGGCCAGGAGGTGCCAGCTGATGTGTGAATTGTGTGTGCTTTTCCTTATGGATGAGGACTTCTGTTTTTGAGACTGTAACATTGCTAAAGTGTTTGGAAATAAGTGGGAGATTTAGAGAGAGTGGTTCCAAATTCATTATTATGACCTGAGTGAGCATGCATGTAGCTTGCAAAGTGGCTATGGATGCAGCATCCCCTCAGTGCATGGAGCCTATTCTGTCCTGTCTTTCTGCAACCTGGGTATGCCTGTGAACTGTGAGCTGGCATAAAGGTTTCTATAAGGAAAAAGGTGAAATATATGGTTGGAAGCTGGTTCCAGGGCTAAGGTTAGTGTGTCAAGAGGAGTATTCTAAGAGGGGATGGAAGCTTGAATAAGTCTCAGAAGACCAACGTATTGAAGGGGCAGGGAAAGGCAAAAATCTAGAAATGAAGAGTAATACAGGATGGAGAAACACTGGCAGGAAAATGGTGTTGTGGCATCCAGCGGAGAAAGCCATGGCAAGTAGGACCAGGCCATGCCCTTGGGCAGTGTGAGATAATGAGGCTTGGGCCCTGCGGAGATCCATTCGAGTGGTAGGAATGGAAGGCAGATGGCTTTTGTTGAGCAAGTACTATGAGATGAAGAAATTTCACCTTCAAGGGAACATAGCATTTCTTTTAAAATTTTGCTTTCTTGATAGTTCCCTGTGGAAGATCTGGTACATGACAGATGTTAGATAATACTCATATTTTCCTCCTAGGGGTCTGGGTTTCTCTGGCTCCTCCAGGGAGCTGGTCTTGGCAGCCCTTCTAGAACAGCTGTATAGTTTCCTGTCGCCAGCCTTGTGGCTGTGTCTCCTGAAGGTGCTTGGCAGGCAACAGGAGCTCATGGTGCTAAGTTATGAGTTTCTGTTCTGCAGCAGCCAACCCTAACACCAGCAAGGATGGGATGCTATTTGTCCCTCAGAGGCTCGGGAGGGCACCACCACACACAGAAAGTTGTGCTTAGTCAATCTCACAGAGGGATGACAACCCTTCCATTACAAGTGCAAATGTTAGAATAAAGGAGCCACACTGTTTTACAGCTGTAGGCTTCAGAGATAGTTATTGTCAATCATGGACTCTCACTGGGCAAAGAAGACATTTTTAATTAGCTGGTTTGGGAAAATTCCCAAAGGAAAGACATTGCTCTTAAACGAATGAATCAAAGTGGGATGACATCCAGATTATATGTTTTCTCTTTGTGGTGACGGCTTCCTGATAAGCATAATTTGTTATTCTCTGCTCATCATTTTTTATTTTCAAGCACTTTTATTTTATTTTATTTTACTTTTAATATATTTTAGTATGGGGTCTACAGGGACTACAGGGTCTCACTAGGTAGATCGAACTTATAGGGATCCTCCTATTTACAGACTCCCAAGCACTGGGATTACAGGCGTGTGCTACCATGCCCAGTCTCAATCACAGTCTCAGTGCATCCCGGCTGTGGGGCCAGCATGGCAGGCCTGGGGATCGAAGCCCCAGGCCCCGCATCTGCCAAAGCAGGTGCTTTAATCCACTGAGCTATCTGGCTGCCCTAAGCACTTTTATTTTAGAGTAGAGATGTTGTCTCAGGCACCACGGACTACCTCCTAATCATATCAATCCATCTCTTCCTCCTGTGGCTTCCATGGGTCTTTTCCTCTGATTGTACTTTTAGTGTTTTGGGAGGATGCATTTGAAATATAGAATTATGAGGGCTGGCAAGATAGCTCAGCAGGCTAAGTACCTGCTTAGGCAAGTACAGGGATGGGGATTAGATTCATGGCACCACATGCTTCACTGCCCCTGCCCCTGGGTGCGCTGAATCCTCTACTGAAACCAGGCATGGTGGTGCATACCTGTAATCCCAATGCTGGGGAGGCTGAAAACTGGAGGATCACTATGAGGTCCAGCTGCATAGTGAGACCCTGGACCAAATACATAAAAAAAGAAATACAAAATTACAGAGTGGTCATTTCCTCCACTCTCTTTCAAAGGAAAAAAAAATCTCACATGCATTAAGCTATCACTATGTGCTAAGCACTTCTACAAATATATCTAATTTAGACTCTACCATAGTTCAGTGGTGTTTGTGATGATCCCGTTTTAGAGATAAAGTAACTGAGCTTCATGTAAGTCATGTGCTTAGGATGAATTATCTAACTTGTAATAAAACCATCATTCATATGTATCTCTGTCTTCTGCAGTGTATTGTGTCCCACAATATAGGTTAAATCCATTGGATTACATAGTTTCCTGTCACCCCCCACTGCTCCCTCACCTGTGATGGATTTTTTACTCAGGCATAAACTTAAATGTTCTTTCCTCAGAGAGCCTTTAATGACTACTTCAGGGTTTTAGTATTCTCCTTCACAACCTGACCATTATCATTAATATGCAGTTTATTATTTATTTTGAGTGTTTATTTTCTAGGTCTTTTCCTAGTAGGAGGAAAAGATTTTGTGAAAATACAAGTCTTGGCTAGTCTAGTAATTGCAGTACCCAAATCCTAGCCACTATTAATGATTGCTTAGTCAATAAATGGACCAGTGACTGAATTATGAATTATATGAGTGATGAAACAACTGAGTAGAAATTTCTCTGTTCTGTGGATTATTTTTTAAACTAGTGAATTTCCCCTTAGAAATAAATTATAAAGCATTAGTCTTATAAAGGCATCAAATATTCTTTTCAAAGTGAACCACACGTAGTTGACTTAGAATAATCTACTCAAGTTCAGTAATTCAAAAACAGTAGAAGAAAATGAGCACTGTTGTGATTGAAGAAAGCTTGGGCACTGTAGAGACTGGTGGAATCCTTAGGCAAATTGAGCATAGGGAATCTGGCCCTTAGAAGAGGTAGAAAGCAGGGGCCTCTGCATTTCAGCAAGCAGCCATGCTGACAGCCTTCCTCTGAAGCCTATTTCTGTGTAGTTGTACTAAGCTGCCAGTCTGGTTCTGACATCCTTTTCTGTGTATCTGCACTGTCCCACATAGGCCTCTCTTTACATATTGTTACTTCTTCCCTACAAAGCTCTCTGTTATCTCTCCAAACACAGGACAATAGCAACAGTTCCAGTAACCAATCATGGATCCTTGAAGAGAGTGGAGACAGAGCCCCATAAAACAGGACTGCAAATCTCCAACAGAGTAAAAAGACCCCCCCCATGAGAAAATATTATATCCAACTATACCTCTGACAAAGGTCTTCTATCTAGAACATATAAAGATTTAAAATAAATCAGGCACCCAGAATTCAAAGACCCAGTCCAAAAATGGGCACCTGAGATGAATATATAATTTACAGATGAAGAAATACAAATGGCAAGTTAATGTATCAAAAATGTTCATCATCACTGGTCATTTGAGAAACGCAGCTTAAAACAACACTGAGATTCCATATCACCCCAAAAAGAATGGCTATCATCATGAAGTCAACCAATAAAAAGTGCTGGAAGGCCTGTAGGGGGAAAAGGAACACTTCTTCACTGTTCATGGCAGTGCAGACTGGTACAACCACTGTGGAAATCAGTGTGGAGATTCCCTCAAAGTTAGGATTGGAGGTTTTATTCAACCCATTCCCCTCCTGGGTATTTTTCCAGAAGAAGTGAACACATCATATCATAGCAATATATGAGTACTCATGTAGTGCAATTTGTCATAGCTAAATCCTGGAAATAACCCAAATGCCCATCAGCTCAGGAATGGATAAAGAAGATGTGGTATTTTTACACAACATAATATTATTCAGCTATAAAAAGTATAAATTTGAGACTTCTATCAGTTTTATGTAACTAGAGACCATACTTTTAGGTGAAATAAATCCAACCTTCGTGTGCAAACATCCTATTGTTTCCTTAGTGTGAGAACCTCAAAGAGGAAACAAAATCTGAGAGGTAAAATAGATACTGGGAAAAGGCAATGACTGCTCAAAAACAAGGAATTACTGAGTTGATGAGGACAGGAGAGGGGGTGGACAAAAGAGATATATCTATATATGTAAGCAGGATGGGTTGGACAACTGTACTGTGGATTTCTGCTGGTCTATGGAAAAGAGAATTTCATTCTTAATTTGTTTTGTCTTCTTTTTTCATTTTTACCTTTTCCTCTCTTACTTTCTTGTATGTTTATGTTTTTTCTTTCTTCTTTCAACTTTGAATATATATATCTGGTAACATGAACAGCTAAATTGAAGACAATACTATATAATACAGCAAATACTGTGAAATTCATAATTTTTAGTGAAATTCTGTATCCTTGTAATTTTTCTATTTTAATACTATTTTCCATTCTATTAAAAATAAAAAAAAACCGGAGCACAGCCTCAGATTTGAGGTGTGCTGCCACTCCTCCAAAGTGGTTCCTTAGCACTTTCTTGTGCAATACCTATCATAAAGTTACTTTTGCTTTGCACTAATCCCCTCTGACTTCCCTTCCTTTTTCTAGGTCAGAGATAGACAGACAGACAGACAGACAGACAGACAGACAGACAGATAGATAGATAAGGTCAGGTGAGAGCTGAACCTACCAGACATAACAGGCTCCACTGACAATTTAGCAAAATCTGGGCATGTGATTCCTGGTAAGGGACTTTGTTTTGTGAAATCAGACCAACATTCTGCCTTGATTTAAACAACTGAATTTTTGTAAACATATTTGCCCATGTTGTCTGCTGATGTGTATTCTTCAGCAGCTAGAAACTTGAGCACCTGGGAAGTTTTCTCACAGAGGAGGCACTACTTTCATTCTGCTTTCTGAGCATGAGAAAGACACTCCAACCAGCTTATATTCCTGTGTGTAGGAATGTTCATAGTTTACTACTGCTATTGTAATACGTTATCACAAAATTAGGGACTTAGAACAACATGAGTTTGTTTTCTTACAATTGTGGAAATCAGAGTCTTAAATGAATTTAAGACTCTGGGCTAAAACTGAAGTGTTGGACCAAGTTGTGCTCGTCCTGAAAGCTCTGGAGGGGAATCTTTGTCCTTTCTTTCCATCTTCCCAGTGTTACTTGTATGGTTCTTTTCTTTATTTTTTTAAATGTTTTTTTTTTTATTTTTTAGGGAAGGGTTTACAGGATGTAAAGGGTCTCACTACTAGATTGGACTCGTAGTGATCTGCTTGTTTATAGTCTGCCAAGAGCTGGGATTACAGGCGTGCGCCATGCTCAGTTTCAATTGCCCACTCCCTGGGGCAGGGCCAGCACTGGAGGCTGGGGAATCAAACACTTGGCCCTTGCAGCTGTTTGTAGGTCTTTTCTCTATCTTTAAAGCTACCTACCAACCATCTTTGACTCTTGGTCCTACATGATGCTCCAGCCTCTCTCTTGTGAAGGTACTTGTCATGTGTGCCGGCCTTCTCAGATGATTCAGAGTATAGTTTGCATCTCAGTTCCCAAATTTAATCACTTCCACAATGTTCCATTTGCCATGTCAGATAAAATTTATTCACCTGTGGAGGAATATTATATGGGAATCTTTGGAGGTTCATTATACCTCCTACCACAGTGAACATGAAAATAAAAAGGCAAGCAAATAAATTAATTTCTTAGAGAACCACCAGTTGGGAAGGACTGGTGATGTACATGAAACTAAAATACTTTTTGATCTCCAGAGCTTCTGGAAGATGGCCCCGAGCCTTCATTACCTGAAATTCACATTAGGCTAAACTTCAGTCTATTTCACTAATCAGGTAGATCCTTCTCCTTAGAACACAGCTGGGTCCATCCCTGCCTTTTCTCCTCTTTGTTCTATGCTCTGATCCCTTTCTCCTAATTATATGTTATTGCTGCCTTGCAGTGATATTTTGGAAGAGACAGATTTTAGGGAAGATGTTCTATCATTCATCAATGTTACATTTAATCAACACTTTTCCCACTTGGAGTCACTGGGAATCATTTTACTTAAAGGACAGAAATGGTCTTTCTTTTATCTTTGTTTCTTTTGAAGACTCAACATTCTGTGTTGTCATGGTCTTTTTTTTTCTCTGTTTGATACTGTCACCTTAAGCAACAATATCTTTTCTAGGTACTTGAGTTAAATTTATATACAGAATACTTCCAGGAGTGTCTTCTAGGCCAAATGACCTTGCAGACCTCATGCCTGAAGGAGACAATTACTTGGAGAATGGAGGAAGGCCCTGGGAGTTACACCCCAGATAACTGGCAGGAACTCAAAAGTCAGAAGCAAACATAACAGACTTTCACTCAAGATATGGCCAGTCACTTACTTGACCTCCAACTTTGCTTGGATGTATTTCAGATCCAAAACTCAGGGTCTCTATGTTTGCACACACACACTTCCCTGTCACATAGCCTTACCTTCCTTACCTTAAAAACTGGCATAAACATTCAGTTGCTTAAAGAGAAAATGTAATTTCCATTCTTTATGCCTCCTTCCCTCAGTACTGCAGATGATCTCCATTATCACCTCCGTTATCACTGTCTTAGGTTTAGGTCAAGGGAGCATCAGCTTTTTATGAACTGGCCCTAATGCATTCATTCTGCATTGCTTTGCACCATTCTTCACACATCAACCAGAGTGATTGTTTCAAAATGTGAAAAGATCAGGTCAAATTTTACTTGCTTTGCCCCTTTAAAATCTTCCTGAACAATAAAGACCAAAGTTTGTTTATAAAAAGCCATTCATTAGCTCACTCATTTCATAGCTATCTGTTAACTGCTTGCCCTATGCTAACCACTTGCTAAGCCACTAGAATCACAGAAAAGAACAAACTCAACACAGTGGCTGTTCTTAAGACGTTATTTTTGATTGGGGAAGTGGAGACTAGGAAAACTGCATAAAATAACTACAGGGTATGAGAGCAACAAAAAAGAGAATTAGATTTTAAGGAAAAAGGGGTCAAACAATTCCATTGTAAGTACTTAGTTTAAATCAAAAGAAAATGCCCTTGAAGAATAGTAGTCCAAGCACAAAGAACATGTGCAAATGTGCTGTGTCAGAAACGACATGGGTGTTGAATGAAGAACTAGAATAGATTGCAGTCCACATGGAGGAGAACAACACATAACAAGACAGGAAACACGAAGGACAGATAGTGCATTGCTTTCCTGGTTGTGATACAGGTGTAAACGTCAGAGGAAGAGATAAATCATGAAGCATCACTCAGTTCATGATTTGAGTAGATGCAGGAATGATAGTGTTATTTATTGAAAGCAGATTGAACTTGAGGGGGTAATGAACCTTGAATGCATAATATTTCTAGAGTCTGTGAGATCATCAACTGGAACTGTTTGCAGAGCAGCTGGAGGTATGAGTCTAGAGTTCAAAGAGGCCGTAGGGATGGGGATTTTAATAAAGCTCAAAGTTCAGTTTTCCATTTTAATGTGTGTGCTTCTAATAGCACAGTTTTGGATTTAATACAAAGGCTGACAAAATTAGAGAGAAATAGATGAATCTAAATCATATTTGGACATTTGAACATTTCTTTCTTAGTAATTAATAAACAAAGCAGCCAAAGTTATCTAAATATTGACCAAAGATTTGAATAAAGAGACCAGGAAATCTGACAAGATAGGAAATATATAGAATATTCTCTTGAAGAAATAGACACTCTTTGCAAATACACATAAAATATTTACAAATGTTGACCACATATCGAGGCATAAAAAAGTCTTGGAAAATTTCAAAGGATAGAAATTCTACAAAGTAGGTTTACTTGTCATGATAATCTTAAACTGGAACTTAATAACAAAACAAACAAAAGCCACAATAAACAACTAGAATTTCTTATTTGTCTAAGGATTAATAAGCATGATTCTAAATGTCATGTATCAAAGTAGATAAATACAATTAGAAAAGTATTTAAGCTAAACAAATGAAACCACTTTACATAAAATTGGGATGCTAGAAAACACACAAAGAGAACTTATTACCTTAAATACAAATATCATCAAAGAAAAAAAAGCTAAGGAATTAGTAACCTGAATATCCATTTCAAGGAATTAAAAACAAGTACAATAAATTAAACTCATATGCTGCTTGGTTAGGGAAGAAAACCATAAGATGAGAGTTAAAACAAGTAAAATGGAAAAAAGACGCAAGGAGGTGATTAAAAATGTTAAAAGTGGTTTCTCAACACACCTAATAAAATTGCTAAGACAATCTGAAAAAAAGTAGACTCAACTATTCACTTTCAGAATGAAAAGAAGCAGTGACACACGTGTGAAAAGTCTTAGAGAGATAGTGAGACTATGTGATAACTCATTATGATAATATGCTTGGAAATGCAGAACAAATAAAGAAATACCTAAAAAATAAAATATTAATATTGATCAAAGAAGATAATAGTAATAGTTTTCTAAATGTTAAGGAAGGTGAGTCAGCAATTTAAAACCTTCAAACACAGGAAAGTTCATGCCTCCACAGACTGTCCTTGGAAGACTCTACCAACAGGCAAGGGAAAATAATGGTAAAAGTTCAAAGCTCTTTCTCTGAGATTTGGAATAAAAAAAATTGTTATCGAATTAAGAATATAAAGATTACCACTCTATCAGTTTTTATATGTCTGTGTCTATAATAAACTTATATCAATGTATACTTACCATATGTAATCAAAATAACCTGTGGAGCATATCACTCCTGGAGAAAGATACAGTGAGTCAGATACATTCTTGCAAACAGAGCTCATAACATGTGAGAAAAATCTGAATCTTCATACAATGCTGAATTAATTCCAAGTGCCATTATTGGTTTGAATTTTTAAAAATCAAATAATGTAATTTATCACACTAACAAAATAAGCAGAAAAATGATATGATCATTGGAAAACTGCAAATATGTTGATAAGATTTAAAGGCTAACCATCTTTGATGTCTTTTCAAAATAGGTATAGAGGGAAATTGCTTTGATTTCATAAAAGGTGTGTGTAAAGGATCCCACTACACATACTACACATAGATGCAGAATTGGGAAATGAGCAGGGAAAATGTATAGCAGTTTGTAATGCATTGTATATGTAATAAATAGTAACAAGGTATAAGATTAAGAGAGAATTAGAGATAGAGCAAAGAAATACTAATCATCCCAGATTCATATCTCCTCATAAAAGCTCTGATTTAAGCAAAAGATGTAATACAGAGTAGAGGGAAGGAAGGACTTTCCAATAAAGGTTACTGAGCCAATTAGACAACCAAATGAACAAAAATTAAATTTGATCCCTGTCTTGCTTGTAAAACAAAAATGAATTTCTGAGGCCCTTCAAATCTGTATGCATTGCAAGACAAACTTTTAGAAGATAATATGTGAAAATATGCTTATGATACTGACATTGGGAAAACTTTTCCAAATAAGACCTAAATATCAACATATATAAAATATTGAAAAATAATACTACATTAAAATTTAACTTTTGCATATAAACTGTATTATTAAGAAATTTTTAAAAATCAAACTATAAAGTGGGAGGATGTATAGCCCACATAACTAATGTAGCACTCATTTGTAGAATGTGTAACTACCTCTAATAATTCTACATGAAAGAAATTAGACTACCCAACAGAAAAATAAAATATCTAAGTTAGGACTTTAGTGTACTAAATTAGTGTCTTGCTTGCTGGCCAATACCAATAAATATATCCTCAAAAGTGCTCAGCTTAGCTGGGCCTGTGGTACACACCTGTAATTTCAGCAATCAGATGCCTGAGGCAGGATTTCAATAAGGTTGAGACCAGTCTAGCCTACATAGTGAGTCTAATACCAGCCTAAAAAACGAAAGAGCTCAAAGAGTAGTAATCAGAAAATCACAAATTTGAATCACATACAGTGCAACATTTTACTCATCAGAATGTCTATGAGATAAAAGAGTAATGGGTCTAAATGCTTGCAAATATAATATGAATGAGCAGATACTTTTTGTACACTTCTAGTGGGATATTACATAGGTGTAAATATTTTCAAAATAATTTTGAAAGCTAACGAAGCTGAAGATGTGCAAAACCTGGATACACCCCAAACTTATTTCTACTGGTGGTACCAGGGGACACTTGCATGCAAAGATGTTCAGAGTAACATTGTTTATAAGGATTTTAACCTGGAAACAGTGACAATATCCATCAAAATTAGAAAAGAAATATGTAATATTTTTCATCAACCAACACATAAATTACTGCTTTATAGATAGGTGAATCCACAAACATAATGTAGATAGAAAATGCTATGTACAATTTCATAACGCATGCTGATGCTCATGTACATGAAAGCATTAAGCAATACCAGACATGCTAAAGTGTGGCACTTGAGGTTGCACACATATGTGCTAAAGTATAAAGCAAGGCAGAAAGTGTACAGCTAAAATGAAGTTGGGGTCAACCTTAGAATGGAAGGAGAGGAACTGGGAAGGGAATGTGGAGATGTCTGAGTTGTTCATACTGATTAATGGACTTTTTTTTTTTTTTGCTATTGAGTGGCAATTAATTGGTGTTGCCTTTTTCTAAAAATGTGTCATGTATCTCAATTAAAAAAATGTCTGATAGACAGAAAGACAAAGAGATGGTGGGAGGGCAAGGAGGGAGGAGAAAGAGAGGGAGACTGAAGAGAAAAGAAGAGAGAGTGAAGGCAGAAGGGGAAGGAGAGGGAGGGGCAGGCAAGGGGGAAAGAATGGGAGTGAGGAATTCCTCAAGAAAACAACCTTCAAAGAATGTTTTCTCTAAGAAGAAAGAGAAGCAGCATGGCAGATGCTAAGCAAATGTGGGCATCCATGAAATGTTCTTTCCTTTGTTTAGGTAGGAGACATAGGGTGTATTTATGGATTCATATTAATCACACAAGAGAGAAAGAGACATCTGAGGAATTGCAGTCAGAGGAAACTACAACAATGTAAAGTCCTTGGCGATGATGGTGGGAGCAGACCAGGCATAGATTGATGAACCTTTAAAAGAAGAGGAAAAGATGCTTTCAAGAGGATCACATGAGTGTCAGCATAAGGTTTCCAGGAGTATCAGAAGGCCTGGTCTTTCTCCACTGAAGTACTGACTCAGCCTAGCCATCCTCCCAGGCTCCTTGCAGCTCCAAAACCCTTCTTAGGCTCCCAAGGCAGGTCACGCCCCCTTTATCCAGAGCGATCAGTGTGCTACTGGCTCCCCAGCCTGCAGTCTCCCTCCCTTGGTTAATGTGTGCATATCCTGTAAACCTCAGTGGAACCGTTGCACAGGGAACTGTGCCCTGACTCTCTGGAATACAACACCAGCTCTCAGGGCCACGCTCCTGGCAGCACACACCCCTGTTGCGATTGCATATTCATTTCACTGAGGCTGTCCTCCCACAAGACAGTATGTGCTATGTATTCAGGGTGTATTTTTCTTTGGACCAATCCTTTGCACAGAGCCTCACATCTTATAGGTGCCATTTTTTTGAATGCATGAATACATGAATAAATGAAGGTTGAGCAGAAGTATAATTAGAAATATTGTTTGAAGAAGTCAGAATTTGTTGGCAAGAAATGTTATTAGCGATAATGCTTCTGCTCACTGATCAAATGCTCTAATGCCTTTGACCCAATAAATCATATATTCAATTCGACAGCTGTTCATTAGTGAACATGTATTTAGTAACTGGGTTATGCCAGGTGCTGTGAAAGGCAGTGCCACAGGAGAGGGGATGGTCACAGAAGCCTTTCAGGTTTTGTGTGAGTAGAATAGATCTGTGCAAACAGTCCTGGCATTGCATTTGTGAGGTTTAAATTTAAATTCTAGTTCTTTTGCTTATGAATTTCTTGGCATTGGTCAAGTCCCTTAAATTCTTGGAGCTCTTTTCTCTTTGTTTGTCAAATGAGACTCATCATTCATCCCTTGCGGTGTTTTTGTGAAAACTGCGCATGGTAACTGATTGAAAGGCTTGGGAGGTTCAGCTGTAAGAAGTAGGCTGGAAGCTTGGGCCCTAGGCACGCACAGGGTCTGCTCCTGAAGGGGGCTGGATGAGGGTCAATGCTCAATGAGGTCTTGAGCTGATTCTCAGATAAATGCAGTGCCACATCTGGAAAGGACTCAGAGTTTCTGCAGGCAGAATGCTTCCTGCAGCTGATACCCCTGGTCTTTAAGAAAGAAAGGCCGCTGCAAGTCCAGCTGCATCTCAGAGCCTGGCTGCCTGTCCTTGGCAAGGCACACTTCTTCCTCCCTTGTCCATGGGGGAGCCTCAGCTGGGGCGCTAACGGGCAAGCTATTTTGAGGCATGAGTTGTATAAAGAAAGCCTCACAGCAGTGCCCAGTCTTGGTCCTGCCATTGTGTGGGCCTCCTGCGTTGCCTCCCTCCTTGCAAGGCACTTTGTGCCAGCAGGAATGTGAGGCAAGTTGTGAAATTCAATTAATTCTACAGCCAGCCCACAAGCCTCCCCCAGGGCCAGCCCAGCCCAGGATGAGGCAGCGCTACTGCTAGGTCTAAAATTGAACTTTCCCAACTTCCCTTCCTGCTTTCCACCAGCTCCTTCTTAGGTCTGTTCTGTTCTCCCTCGGTGACTTCACAGAAGGCAAAGCTGATTTATGGGGATGTGTTTCTATATTAAAACATGGTTGCTTACCTAACTTCATTAGGAATCTTCAAAAGCTTAAATTATAGAATTGCTTTTGTTGAAGATGGGTGGGAGTGACTAAAATAACCTTTTCCTTTTCCTGTCTCCTGCCTTCATTCACCACCCCCTTCTTTTTGAACATTCATCTACCTGA
>NDGN011170945.1:0-10185 GCA_002564285.1 Tympanoctomys barrerae | reverse complement strand
CAGATTCAACAATTAACATTCTGCATACATTCTTCTTAGTGGTTAATTGCTGTACAAGGTGCACCCCTACACTTTAGTTATCACCTTCCCCACTGCAGCAGCCTCTTGCCTGGTCTGCCCGTCACCCCCTCACCCACCCCACCTGTCTGTACTATTACACCTTCCTGGCTAACCTTTCTAAACAAGAGCTGTGGTCATGCTACATCTAGTTAGAAACTTTGGATGGACTGCCATTTCTTAGGTAATGACTGCCACACTCAGTAAAAAAGTTTTTGTTTTGCAGCTCTGGGGTTGAATCCACCATCTTTGCAATGAGCTCTATTTTCAGTCTTAAATTTGAGAGGGTCTAAATTGCTAAGCTGGGCAGGCTGAGCTCAAATTTAGTCCTCCTGCCTTAGCTTCTCAAAGTGCTGGGCTTATAGGCACAAGCTACCACACTGTGCTCCAGTGCCTCGAGTCTCTTCACTTAGCCTAATGCATTCAAGATTTATCTATGGCATTGCTTATGAAGTCACTCATTCCTTTTTATCCCAGGGTAATTTCCATGTACGTATATAACAGTTTGTTTACATCAGCTGAAAGGTGTTTAGGCAGTTTGTAGTTTTGGATGATTATGAATAAATCTATGAACAGTCATGCTACAGCAAAACAGAGGAAAGTAAAAAGTAAAAAAAGTCACTGTTTTCAAATTCTTAAACATGGGGCAGTTGGCTAGGAATGTAAGTCAGTGATACAGTACTGGCCTAGAATGTACCAGGCCCTGGATTCCATCCCCTGCACAAGACAAAAACAGAAGCGGGGAAGTTGAAGTCCATGGAGGGAAACTGTTCAAGGCTCTATGTGAAAGTGGAGGCAGATTAGGACAGACTGGACTAGGATGCGGGACCTTTCCCCTTAGTTTCACACACCTCATTTTTCTGGGCTGTCATGCTCAGGAGACAAAACAAAATCTATACCCAGATTTGAACACTTGAGATTCACTGGTCTGGAACCACTCATCAGATTGTACAGGGCTTTCAGTAAATTATCTAGATTCCCAGAGTTCAGACTTTCCTCTTGTACCTCTAGGTCTGATACATGGCGTCTGGTGAACCCACCAGCACGGCCTCATCTTGAAAACTCTCTCAGGGGCCCATCTGCAGCCCACAGTGGGCAGAAAGTGACAGCTATGGCAACCAGGATCACAGCTCGAGTGGAAGGTGGTTACCACAGCAACCGCAGCATCTTCTGCACCATCCTGTAAGGATGCAGACCTGCCTCAGAAGAGCTAAGGGGCAAAGGCCCTCAGGATGGACATAGTGCCTGACAAGACTCCTAGTCTCTCCTTCTTGGAAAAACAGGTCCCATGCTTCCTGGGGACTCAGAACAAGGTACCTCTAAAACCTGTCAGCTCCACAACCCTCAGCAGGAACTTGAAAACTTTTTCAAGAAGCCCTCCAAACAGAAATTGGAGAGTTTCTAGTCACTCTTAACATTGGTAGATTTTATGAAGAGTTGGGGATACTTAATATATGAAAACTTGGGGTCAGGATTCTTTCAGAATTACAGGGAATCTCATTTAACACATACCAAACCCTGGCTCTTCTCAAGAAAGACATTTGCTTCTGAGGAAGGGAAATGATTGGGGTAGGGTAGAGATACTGCCCCAGAATTGGCCCCTATGTGATTGCCCTGGCCCTCCCTTGATCCTTCCAGGGACTGCACCACACTTGAGTGGGTTTCCTTAAGGACACTGTTCTACTAGACTGAGACAGTCCTTTGGAGGGGAAAGGCTATCCCAGGCAGGACAAGGGGACGTGATATAAACACAAGGCCCATATGGTGGATGGCTTCCTTCAGGCATCAGGCAGATGCATGGCTGGGTAGTTCAGGGATGCATGAAGCTCCGCTGTCCTCAAGGAGCTCCCAAGCTCAGGAAGCTATTAGCTTGGTGCCTGCTGCAGGATCCAGAGCCTATGTGAGCAAACCCACACCAGCACCCCTCCAGCTCCAGCCTGTCCAAATGGAGGTGCCTGGGCACCGGATGTGTCCACATTCTCATGGGTGGTGTCCTGCCTTACTGACCCTATGTCCCCCACTGTGCCTTGGCTCCAGCTTTCCCTTTCTCCACCACTATATGTGCTGGCTCCACTCATTCTTTAAAGTTTAGCTCATATACTGCCATCTCTCCACAGCTCTCTCCTCACTCCAGATGACAGTGCTGTCCCCCTATGGGCCTCAATTACCCTTCCTCTGCTCCCTCAGGGCACTGAGCACTTTCTGCCTTGTTTTGAAACTATACCTTGTCCCACCCACTTCCTGTGAACTCTCTAAAGGTAAGGTCACATTACTGGCTGTCCCCAGGTCCCAGCCCACAGATAGGGGGCTGTTAGTGGCCTGTCAGGAGAGAAAGGCCAGCTCCCACAGGGCTTTACCTACCTGTACTGTGAATGTATCAGGGTTGCAGAGCCAGGTGGGCTGGGCCCTACTGCTTGAGGAAGGGAGGCTGGATGCAAGGCCAGTCCAGCCTGAATGATCTCCCTCCCACTTGGCCTTTCACACAGGACCTTCACCAGCCTGTTGGGGGTCACTGTTCTACATTTGGCCAGGTAGCTTCCCAGGCTGGTTTTGTAAGGCCCTAGGTGCTGCTCCGCTGGGTGGGCATGAGGGAGGGAAAAAGTAGTGAGGAGTTCTGGCTTCTCCCTGAGAACCTTAGACACAAGTGTTGGTCCCTCCCATCCCCAGCATTGACGTTTGCACACTTCTGTTTTGTGGCCTCCATGTGAGTTGCTGTACAAAATGCTGCCTTTGTTATTTTGTAAGAAAAGACTTTTCTGTGAACCAAGAACTTAAGAAAATCTCAATAACTAAAATAAAGTTCTATATTTTAAAGAAAGCGGTCTTGCTTTGGTCTGGGCATTGGTGGGCTTTCCAGGTGGACTGATGCACGTTCAGGCCATCTCTAAAGGTACCACTTTCTCCCCTGCTGAGGCTCCTTTCACTTTCTTTTCAAGCAGTGGCTATGATGGGGACAAAATGCCTGCCTGGAAAGCACTTATCTAGTTACATCTTCTTCCGTTTTGACTGCTGGTTTGAGTTCTGAGCTGGCGGCAGTGGAATAGACAGAGTGCCCAGCCTGTGATCCTCTTCCCAGCCAGGTGCCAGTGACACCTTTCTTTTAGAGATCTTCAACCTCATGGCTTTTGCTATCTCAATCATCCTACAGAAACAAATAGAACAAATGGACAGGTACATTCAGGGAGGTTTAGCAAGAGGCAGCAGCACATTTATGCTATAGGCCATGAAGACAGAATCCCAAAACTATCTTAATAGTAGCAAGCCCCCAGCAGAGGGGCAGACAAGGTGGCTTTTTCACACACACAGACACACACACACACGCTCGCACGCTAATAGATAACTTAAGTGTTATCAGAAAATATTCATACACTGTAGCTCAGTGCAGACCCTGGGGGGAGGGAACATTCATATAAAATAAAAAAGCACAAGAGACTACCCCCAGAAAGAAAATATCCATACAGAGGAGCTCACCCCTAAGAACCATAGAGTTCCTCTCTGGAAAGGCAGCAATTCAGAGAACAGAGGCTGCTCTGTTGTTCAGAAACAAAATGCTATGGAAAGGCTTAAGTTCTGAAGCCCAGGAATTTCCCTCTTAGTACGAGACCTTAGGAAAGTCATTACTGCTCTAGACTCGGTTTCTTCCATTGTCTTTTAAAGAAATTAATGAGGTGATATGGAAAAATTTAGTATGGTGCCTAACAAAGAGCATGCACTCAATGTCTAGCCATTCACTGACTCTAAAAATTATCTTCTGGCCCATGATTTTCCTGTATGAAACATCCCCACACCCCTCAATGGTGCCTTGTGCTTTCTGGTGGTAGCAGAAATACAAGTACCCTGAAGAAAGCTTTTTGTTCTGTGTGCTCACCTTTTCTCACTGAGTTTCAAGTCTCGCTGTAACACTGTCAGGTCAATCTGGAAGTCATTTATATGCAAGGCAAGAATGATCACATATGCAGTGATCTTTGCTTTCATGGAATTTGAAATTAAGTTCCGTAAACTGTAAAATTAGCAATTAAGAAATAAATTCTAACAACAAAATAAAAGCATACAAACCCACCCTTTGCAATCAGCATCTCCCAACTTGGGGAAAAGGAAAACAATTTGAGCAACATTCTTTATTCCTTCCCAAGTGCCCAAGCCTTATATAGTGAGCAGGGAGCCAACCCTAGCATTTCCCTGAGTGGATAAAGAAAACCGTGCCTACACTTTCCCCACATGGAGCTGGAGCACCGTACTGGTGAGGGCCCTCCTAGCCTGTCCCTGCCTTCTCAGTCATGTAGTCAGGAAAAGTCACCCCAAACTCAGTGGCTACAGCTTCTTCCAAGTATATTCAGGAGTAGGAAACACAGTGAAAGTAAAAGGTAAAAAAGCCTAGGGAAAAAAAAAAAAGCCTAAGGGTGCCGTGTGGGGTTCTTTCCACAAAGTCATCACACTGCCCTGCCCTTTTCTGTGATACTGTCATTCCACAGGACACTAGTTCTGTGGGACACTAGGAGGGGCTCCTCAAAGTAAGTGTGTAAAGTGAAATAAGTCTTTTTTTGCAAGGCATTCTACAGCCTTTGATATTCCTAAAAGATAAAATGATCTTTTCCAAGTATAGAGTATGTAAATTCATAGCATATCTCCAATTTAGTTGACCCAAAACCCTGCCAAATAGCAGCCATTTCTTTAGCACTGTGTAGCTGTAGTCATGGAAAATTGAACACAATCCCCTACTACTCCTTCCACCCCATACCTTTCTTCTTCATAGGCAACCCCCCCTCCCTCCCCAGAAATCTACCCTCCTGACCTGCCATTGTTGTAATTCAAGCAGGTAAAGTGCTTCAGCAGTTTGGTGTTGATGATATGGGGGATTCCAGGTCCCAAGGCACCTATAACACAAACTTGTGTTGATCATTTTCTGGAAAAACCCTCAATCCATGCTTTATCCATGAGCTGGAAGAGCCTGACAGCTGGGCCACTGTAATGATCAACACTACGTGGTAACAGAAGCAGGGTCCCAAGATCCAGAACAGCCACTTTAAAATGAAAAGATGCGCAGGTGTGCTTCAGCATGCAGATCAGACATGCACAAGAAATGTTTGTAATGAGCCAGGAGAAGACTAAGAACAGACTCCAATGAGGCCTGAGGAAGATAATAAGACATTAGCAGGGGTGGGGTAGGAGGAAAGCAAAGGTAGAGAAGGAGAAAGGCAGACTGGAATGTGAAAATAAAAACCAAGAGAATGTGAAAATAAAAAAGCAAACACTGCAAGCATGAATACAGACCCTTGGGCACTCAGTAACAATGAGTGAATATAGCTTATGACAAAATTTACATCTCCTGTTGGGTTTGCAGTTCTTCGAGAATTGTGACTGCCACATATAGTGGCACTGAGATTACCATAAGAAATGGACTCTTCTGAAACTCACACAACACAAAACTGCCATGAGCCTTTACAAGTAAAGCCAATTTTTTCTTCCTGCATAACTGATGTTTCTTTCAACAGTCCCTTAACATTTTCATTCTATTAATGCTCAAATGTTTTTTCTTCTTTTAATTTTTTTGACCAATTTTGCATGCTTATATCTGGTAATATGAACAACTAATCTGAAGAGGACAATATGCAATATAACAACCGGTGTTGAAATGCTATCATTTTGTTCAGTGAAGTTCTGTATTGTTTCTAATTTTTTTTTTTACTATCTTTTATTTTTAAAAAATAAAAATCTGGATATTGCACATTGCCTAAGGCAAAACAGAAGTAGTGAGTGTTGATTAGCTCTGGAAGTCCCTCAGCAATCACAGAATCTAGCCTAACTCCATTTCCAGAAGAGAAAATAGAGGTCCAGAGAAAAACACATCACATTTCATGTGCATACAGGCTGAAGGACTCATCAGCAGAGGCTGGTTATTACACCAGCTATAAGGAGCACCACAAGGAATTGCACTGCTGCATATTTAGGCAGATGTATCTGTTTTCTCCTCTTGTTAGAACTGCACTAGAATTACAAATAACAGACTGGAAATAACTAAAATAAAATGCCTATCACAGGCTTACTTTTCCGCTTTATCACTTTCTGAGCCCGAAATTTGATGAGGGTGTCTAGAAACCATATACACCGGGCCTGGCGATCTCTGCTCTCCTCATTTGATGGCAAAGACTTCAACGCTTCTATAACAAAGGAGCAGTGGCTGAAATAAGAGAAAGAAAGGAACGTGTCAGGGTTAAGACAAGCTTTGTCAGGAATCGCCCCCTCATAGTGAAAACAGATAACCTTCTTTCCTCCCCCATATTCACACAATTCCTACAACAAGAAGGCTGTAGCTTACTGCTGATGGCTATAAAAAGCCAGACAGAAAACGCAGTTAAGTTTTATGTGCATACAGACTCTTAGAACTATTTGTCTCTGCAATGTAGTGCAAAAACAACCAGAGACCGCTTAAACCTGCCCACAGTTCCTGAAAACCCAGTGTCAAGAAAACACCAGCTCAATCAGCTCAGTCAGCTCTTCATTGACACCCTAAGGTCCCAATTGGTCTGACTTCTGTTTCCCAGCGTCACTCCCTAGACTCCCCAGCTGCCCAAATGGGAATACCTGTTCTCTTCAATCATCTTCAATATCTCTTCTGATGTAACCTTCCTGAAAGCTTCAGATGGGCCCGCAAGAGCATCATACTCCGCAGGGGAGAGAACTAGTTTCAGGTCAAGGAAACAATCTTTCAAAGATGGAAATACCCAACCAGCTAGCTCATCTCACAGTGACCTCACTTCAGATGAAAGCTATGGCCCACAGAGGAAGAGGCTCACAATCTAACACAGTAGAGTACCAACATCTCAGATTCTAGCCCAATACTTGTTTCTTTCTCCTTCTTACTGCAAAGCCACTGCACTGTGGCAATTTTGAAGTAATAAAATTCTATGCTCCAACTCTTCCTTCTACAAAATCGGTCTATCCTAGACTTTAGGCTTTAGCCAATTTGAGTTTTGATTATTTGTGGAGCGTGCCACACACAGGGCTGAGCTGTGGGCACTAGGCACTTGGAGAGTCTGAATTCCAGGAGTGGGTGTCTCAGCTACTGAGAAGTACAGTGGTTTGGATGTTTGTGTGACTGTCACAGGGTGAAGGACATCCTCAAGAGTCTGGCTACATGAACATCACAATGTGATATAAAGCACCTTTTCTACCAGAAAAAAGATACTATCTTCAAACATATATATCTATCACAAAAAAAGATACTATCTTCAAATTTATATACATCTTCAGGTTTGGCCGCATCAGCATAGCATGGAGGAAGGTAGAGGGACTCATCTTGCAGGTCGTCCTGAATGGCATCACTGACCAGTGCTTTTAGTAAAGACAAACAGTGTTAGTATTACCTTGTTCAGGTTTCAGGTTCTCCTACACTCTTTCCAACTTATGCAATTGAGACCATAATTGGCCTAGAAACACTGAATCTGAATGACTTTGCCAAGGTGCCCCAAACCGCCCTCCAGGCTATTGCTCAAGGACTGCTAACCATAGAAAGCAGACACAACCTGGGCAAGAACCTCATAGTAGAGTTAGAGAGACAGACGTACTAATAAACATTTATAATACAATATGAAAGAAGGTGTAAGAGAAAAGGTCAGGACTATAACTCAATGGGAAAGTGCTTGCATAGCACGTGTGAGGCCCTGTGTTTAATCCTCAATACCACAAGAAATGAAAAATGAAACAAAATGAGATACCCAAAACAGTCAGGGGCCAGGGAGATAGCTCAGTAGAAGCAAGCACAAGGGCCTGAGTTCAATCCCTGGTTCCACCAAAAAAAAAAAAGGCTTAACTTGCAAAAATCTCCCTACCCATTTTTAGTGGAAAAAAAATCAGAATATAAAACTGTAACCAACCCACAAGAACATTAATTCTAAGTATACATAAGGATAATGGAGAAAATTAAAAAGTTCTAGTAGTGGCCTGGTCAACCAATATTGGAAATATATCTTAATTATTTTTCTATTTAAATGCCTTTTAATACTTGAATACTTTATTCTATTGATGTTTACATGTTTTTTCTTCTTTTTAATTTTTTTTGACCAATTTTGCATGCTTATATCGGGTAATCTGAACAACTAATCTGAAGAGGATAATATGCAATTTAACAACCGGTGTTGAAATCCTATCATTTTGTTCAGTGAAGTTCTGTATTGTTTCTTTTTTTTACTATCTTTTATTTTTAAAAAATAAAAATCTGGATATTGTACATTGCCTAAGGCAAAACAGAAGTAGTAAGTGTTAATTAGCTCTGGAAGCCTCTCGGCAATCACAAAATCCAGCCTATCTCCATTTCCAGAAGAGGAGATAGAGGTCCAGACGAAATTTTTAAAAATTTACAGAGGCAAAGTATGTCTGTTAGGCTGGGGAGATGGCTAGGCAGTCTAAGTGCCTACCTGGCAAGCACAGGGCCCCAGGCTTGATCCCCATGTTCTGGGTGTGCCATGCCAGCCCCAAAACCAGGAGTGGTTGCATACACCTATAACCCCAGCACTGGGAAGGCTGAGACAGGAGGATCACTATGAGTCTGAACTGCATAGCAAGTTATATATCAAAAGAATAAAAAATAAATAAAGTCCCACCTTAATTAGACAGAGCGGTAGTCCTTGTCTGTAAGCCCAGCACTGGGGAGGCACTTACAACAGCAGAATCAGTGTGAGTTAAGACCAGCCTCAGTTACATAGTAAGTTCAAGGCCAGCCTGAACTGCATAGTCAGACCCTCTCTCACAAAATAAAAACAAAAAATAAAAAATAAAACAAAAAGTATATCTGTGGTGGTGCAGGCCTATAATCCCAGCACTTAAGAGGATTGTCATGAGTAATCCTCATGACAACGCTCAAAAAAAAAAAATCTGAATAAACAAAGAGACCTATTTCTATGTTCCTAGGTAGAAAAACACAGTACTGTAGAGATGTTTATTCTCCCCTCATATTAATCCTAATTGGATTTTCTTGTTTTGAGATAGGGTCTTGAAATGCAGTTCAGGCTAGCCTTCCACCACTATGTAGCCCAGGCTAGACTTGAACTCTCAGCAAACCTGCCTCAGCTTCCCAAGTGCTGGGATTACAGGCATGTCTCACTATACCCAGCTATTCACAACTGGATTTTTAAAGGAACTTGACAAAATAAGTCTTTTTTTTGGGTGGAACCAGGGATTTGAACTCAGACCCTTAACTTGCCAGGCAAGTGCTTATTCTACTGGGCCATCTCCCCAAAAAAATAAGTCTTAAGATCACCTAGAACACAAAGCATGCATGCTATAACAACCAATACATATTTGAAAAATAAAATTGAACCCAAGTTCAATCCCCGGAGGAATTTGCCTTATGAGATAAGAAACAAGTAATAAAGCTACTGCAATTAAAAGTCTAGTGCAGGTCCAGCAATAGTCAGAAAAAGGAAGAGAATACAACTAAGTGTTTTACAATGTGGTAAAATGCTAAGATGACTTTTTTTGAGACAGGGTTTCATTACATAGTACAAGCTGGACTTGAACTCACTTTGTAGCCCCGGCTGGCCTGAAACTCATGGTGATCCTCCTACCGCAGCCTACCTAGTGCTGGAATTACAGCTGTGTGTCACTACATCCAGCTAAAAATGACTTTAAATCCCCTAAGGATGGAGTTGGGAAACAACTAGGTGGTCACTTGGAAAATATAAAATTATAGTAAAGCTGTACTATGAGACAAAAAATAAAACTGTATTAAAACATTTAGTGCTAGCTCCAACCCTAGCGCATGCTGAGACGGCAATTGAAACTGGGCTCATGGTAGCACATGCCTGTAATTCGCTGCAGCACTTGGGAGGCTGAAAATAGGAGAATCACTACAAGTCTGATCTACTTGTACTAAATACATTAAAAAATAAAATAAGTAAGGGCAGGTCAAATAGCTGAGGGGATTAAAGTGCTTGCAAGCAGACGCAGGGGCCAGGGGTTCGATCCCCAGGACTGTGGTACTGGGCCCCCCAGGGCACGCTGACACAGTAATTAAGACTAGGCATGGTGGCGCGTGCCTGTAGTCTAGCTCTTGGGAGGCTGTAAACGGGCAGATCACTATGTGTCCAATCTAGCAGTGAGACCCTGAACACCCTGTAGACCCTTCCCTAA
>NDGN011170889.1:0-17008 GCA_002564285.1 Tympanoctomys barrerae | reverse complement strand
GCACCTACAATATTTAAATGACAATGGAATACCCTTCTCTTACAAAACTAAACAAAAAAGGGGGATACAAATGAACAACCATTGTGTATCTGTATATTCAAAATAGTTAGGATTGATATACAGCTGCATTCTCTTAACTCAATGAATGGAGAGATTTGTTCTAATAGTGATGGGGACAAGATATCATGTCTGTATCTCGTACAATGAATAACCACTAAGGCAACAATATGCAATGTATCAACTTTTGAAACTGTGCTAATAATGTTTTGAAATTGTGATTGCTATTTGTTTCTCAATAAAATTATTTAAAAAATAAAAATAAATACTATACATACGTAAGCATCATACAATACATGACATTATATGTATTTGGAACTAAGCAAACCCTTCAAAGATAGGTGTCTGCTAGACAGACAGAGATCACAGATCCATAGAGATATAGACATAGATCACATACCTACTTGTTGAGGGAACATTGGGCTAACTTAAGTCCAGCATCCAGGCATTGTGACATGTACCTGCAATTCCAGTACTCCACAGGTTGAGCAAGGGAATCAGAAATCCAAAGCCAGCTTGAGCTATACAAAAATATTTTGTCTTAAAAAATACAAATCAAAAAGTTAGTTTAACCTGCAACAGAGATTTTTAGGTTAAAGTTTATAAATACTAAGAAAATTAGTTTTGCACATGTGTGCCTTTTGTCTCCTGCTGATATTTCCATTTGCCCACACATCTAACTGTCTGCCTACCCACCTGTGTCTTCCATCTACACACGCACACATATATACTAGTAGATGTTTTGCCTAAGGGCAGAAGGAGCTCATGATAAGTGGAAGGTCTTGTTGGTTTGTCCTAAAGGTTTGCTGTGCCCACAAATCATTCCTCTGCCTGCATTGATAGTCAATGAGTATGAAATGGTGGGAACAGTAAGCATAGCCCATCATATAAGGTATCTTTGTTTCAAAAGTTACAGATATTTCCCTGAGACTTGAGTAACAGAGAACACAGGCTATTGGCCTCCGCTGGCTGCCTTTCAGTCCCACTGCCGCAAATGTGACTTCTCATCCCTGAGATTACACAGTCAGCAGTGCAGCTTGGATTTCTCCACTACCACCTTCACAGGGAGTGAAGATACCTCCAAGTTTCATTAATTCTATAAAAATATTTCAGAGAAGAAAGTTGAATGTAGGGCCAGACAAATAGCTCAGCAGATTAAAGCACCTCCAAGCAGGCGCAGGGCCTGGGGTTGGATCCCTGGGTTTGCTGTGCCAGCCCCACCCCTGGGGCACCCTAAGACAGCAATTGAGACTGGGTTTGGTGACACATGCCTGTAATTCCAGCTCTTGGGAGCTGGTAAACAGGCGGATCACTACAAGTCCTATGTAGTAGTGAGACGCTGAATGCCTTGTAGACCTTTCCCTAAAATACAAGAAAAAAAAAAGAAAAGAAACAGTTGGTTGTGTGATGATAAACAATCTAATTTAAAACTGCTAGATAACTGCAATAGGCAGTTCCTTTTAAAAATTGTAACGAAAACAACAAAATAATTTGAAAATAATAGTTTAATTTGTTTCATCTCCTTTTTTCAACTGTATATACTTCTCTTCTTAATTTCTTACATATTTCTTTCTCTACTTCTTTCTTCTAATTTTACATGCGGATATCTGGCAATACAAATAACTGGTTGGAAGACAACACTATGTATTACAACAAACACTGTGAAATTCATATTTGTTAAGTGAAATTTTGTATCACTTACAACTTTTTCTGTTTCAATTCTAATTTATACTCCCTTTAAAAAAGAAATAAAAGTTTACACTGGATAAGAGAAATCTTACTATGCGACAGGCATGGTGGCACACACCTCTGATTCCAGCACCCTGAAGGCTGGGGCAAAAGGATTACGGGGAGTCAAGGTCAGTTGGGGATGCAAGTAGTTAAAAGCTATCCTGAATTACAGGGTGAGACCCAGTCTCAAAAAATATCTTACTATGCACTAACATATGTTTAGAAAACTTAATTTTGCATTATTTCATTAAATTCCATCAAAATCCTGTAAAGAAAAAGACACAAATACCATTCATAGAAAATAATAGTTACTTAGTCACGAAAAGAAGTATGATCAAAAGAAGTGTGGTCACATGAAGTGTGGCTATAAAATGCAATGATCACCTAAATGTATAAGAGTAAGAAGGGCCAGGAAGATAGCTCAGGGTCCAGGGAGATAAGTTCAGCTGAATAAGTGCTTGCTTGGGAAGCACAAGGACCTGAGTTCAATCCCCGGTTCCAAAAAAAAAAAAGTGAACAGTAAGAAACATTGCAATAAATACCAAAACATTTTCTTTCCTTCAAATATTTATCCCCACCCTTCTTACCACACTCTGAAGCAATTTTGGAAGACCTCTCACCTGTGATTTGTTAGCTGTGATTTTGGCTGCTTCCAAAGCTTGAGTTGATTTCAAATGTTTCCCTTTCTTGATCATTTCTGCTTTAAGAGTCAGGAGCCCCCAGGTGCCACACCCAGCAAATGAGGCAATGAAGAGCACTGCGATGTTCTCCGGAGCTGGGCTTTCTGTTGGATAGCATCCAGCAAGCTCATCACACTTTCCAAGGTGTTAAGGACTCCAGAGCTGATTCAGAAAGTGGCAGGAAAGATGGGATAAGTGTGGTGCTTAAGGAAGGGGAATATTTCAAAAGGAATTAACAGAAATATGTCTTTTAGTGTAATAAACATTTAATAATAGATTAACTGTAGGGGCTGCAGAGTTAGCTCAGTGGTCTACGTACCTGCCTAGGCAAGCATAAGATTGCAATCCCAGTACTGCAGGCAGTGCAGGCCCTGCACCAACCTGGCCACTGAAACCAAGGGTGGTGCCTCAGACCTGTAATCCCAGCACTGAGGAGGTTGAGACAAGAAACCCTGTACCAATTACATAAATTTAAATATATATATATATATATATTTAAATAAACATAAATTTAAATATATGTAAATATATTATATATAGTTTACTTTGATCACCACCTAAATTTATTATTGACTTTAATTTCACCAATTTTTATTTATTAATAATTTAACACTATCAACCTCTTCTAAGAGCTAGCCCTTAAACAAGAATTCATGTTGAAATCATATAATTAAACAGATTGTAATTTTGAAAACTCACATGGAAATTATATATGGAAACATAGTAAATATACTTATTTAAGAAAATTGCATACATTCAAAAACTATGTTTTAATTTATATAGTGGTTAAGAAATTTACTTAGAAAACTAATAATCAAATAAATGAATTTGACTTACATCAGACAGGTTCTACATGACTAAAATGCAATACACTAATTCAAATTGATAAGCACGTATTTGTTAATCACGCTCAATTATTTTTGTTTATAATAGTAAAATAGATATAAACATCTATAGAATATAGTTTGATCATTTTTAAAGTGACTTGTATATGTCTTTATTTAATTTTCTTTTAGCTTACTAAAAATATCTTTGAATTGATAAAGGCATAGATATATCATTCTCTCATTTAGGAGGTTTTTTAATGGTAAAGCAAAATCAAAAGAAAAATCTATTTCAATTATGTAACAATGTCAAAACTAAAACTGATTCATTTAAAGTGGTAATGCTTTAAAACAATATATGTAAAAGATTACATTTTATTGTTCATGACATATACAATGTAAATCATAAAATATAGACTTTAAACTGCTGCATCAAATAGCTAATGGAAAGCAATATACATTAGTATTGATTTGAGAGATGGTATCTAAATTATTTGGGCCTCCCATTGATTTTTTTCTCAGAATATCAAATGTTTCTTATAACAAAATCAATATGGCACTTTACAGAACATTTGGTCCAAAGTGAGACCATTTCTAGGGCTGCTCATCAAAAAGAAGTCCATTTTATCCTCATTTAGTTACTACAATAAATTTTATAATACCAGCATTAATTTGTGGGTGACAATAAACAACATATATTTGCTACTTTCACAGGAAATTCAGGTATTTTATACAGCTAATTAACAACACAAAAAGGATAAGCAGGTAAGCTATACAATGAAAAATATATATTCATTATGGTAAATGTTGATTGCTACATGAAATAATTGAAAATATTGTTTATTGAAATCATTTTTTCTTAAAATATATTAATGAAAGAACAAGCAAGTAAACTCTTTATATTATGCTTCTAGCTTTTTAAAGGAATTTTTGTTTAGCATTTCCATGTCTAGCATGTGGTACAAAATAGAGCCCTCTATGTCATTAATCTGAATAAGCCAAAATGTATTTTAATTGTGCCATAAAGTTTGACTAATACATCTTAAATAAAGATATATGGTAATGACTATAGCTTGTCAGAAAAGTAGTCCACGTTTAAAATAAAAGATTTTCACTAAAAAGTCATTTCAAAATTAATTTTATCATCTTGACATTTTCAATATCTTCCATACATTTTTCACATATGCCTTTTTATTTGTAGTAGTGCATCACTATGATTATGTACTTGATAACTAGCTGAATGCCTGCCTTTAAGAATTATATTTCTTTAATCTTTTTAACATACATTACTTGTCACATAAGTTCATTATGTAAGTAGTAATATTAGTTAAATTAATAAATTATGTTTTCATAATATTAGCATGTTAATAGTTTTATTTTAGTGAATTGTACTTCCAAGAAAAGTAATATTGATAATTTCCATGGTTCACAGGACAGTTTGATCCAACTCTTGAGCTTTCATATAGGAATGCTGGGGAATATAAACTATCAAGACTTACACAGTGAGAGAGTGAAGTATTGGGAAGGCATCTTTCAAAGGCACACCAAACAGTGGTAGAGGGCTTTTCTCTCTGAATTTGAAATTCTAGGCGCTAGCAAGTTTCTTTGTTCTTGGATAGGAAGAACCAACACTAAAAATGGCCATAATCTCAAAATTGCTATATATAGTTAATTCAATCCCTATCCAACTACCATAATCATGCCTCACATACCTTGAGAATATGTTCCTAAAATTCATTTGGAATCAGCAAATACCAAGAATACCAAAGGCAATCTTAGCCAACAAATCCCTCACTTGAAATCATACTATAAAGCTGCTATGATACAATCAGCAAGGTATTGGCAAAATAACAGACTGAACATCAGGGGAACAGATTAGAAGATGCAGACACAACTATACATTCAACCAGCTTATCTTTGACAAAGGGGCAAAACATGTTCACTGGACGAAAGATAGCCTCTTTAACAAATGGTTCTAGAAAAATTGGCTTATCACATGCCCAAAACTAAAACCAGATCAAGGCCTTCTGCCATGAAATTAACTAAAGTCAATATAATTAAAGAGAAAACATTAAAACAAAACCATTAAATCTACTGGAAGAGAATGTAGGTGGAAATCTTGAAGACATGGGGGCACCCAGGGAGTTCATGAACAAAAATCAAACTGTATGGGAAATACTTCAGAGTATCAACAACTAGGATCTCAGCTTACTGAGAAGTTTCTGCTGGTAAAAGAACTCACTAACAGAGTGAAAAGACAATACACACAAATTGGGAAAAATTCATAACCAATATCCACTCAGACAGAGGACTTCTACTTAGAATATATAAATAAATTTTAAAAAGCCCCTCAAAGTTCAATGACCAAATCCAAAAATGAGCACCTGGGATGAATAATCATTTCTCAGAGGAAGAAATACAAATAACAAACAAATACATGGAAAAATGTGTCATAGCATTAGAGAAATGTAAATTCAATGGTCATTAGAAATATGCAAATTAAAAGAACAATAAGATATCATCTCACCACAGAAATCATTATGATAAAGAAAACAACTAATAACAAATACTGGGGAAGCTGTGGGGAAAAAGGAACTCTTCTCCACTGTTGATGGGGTGTAAACTGGTATAAACACTATGGAAATCAGTGTGGAGATTGTTCAAAATATCTAGGATTATATGATATCCTATTCAACCCAGCCATTCCTCTTCGAGTATTTTTCCAGAAGAACTGAAAGCGTCACACCACAGTGTTATAGGTGCAACCATGTTTATAACAGCACAATTGAAGCTAAAACTTGGAAACAACCCCAAGGCCCATTAAGTGAGGAATTGCCAAAAAAAAGAGGAGTTGTGGTATTTTTATTCAATGGAGTATTATCCAGCTATTAAAAAGATAAATTGAAATTTTTATAGGTAAATTAATGCAACTTGAGGGTGTACTTGTGAGTAAAAAATAAATCAGACGCACATATGTAAATATCATATTGTCTTCCTAGTGTAAGAACCTAAAAGAATAAATAAAAATCTGAAAGATGCTATAGATATAGGAAAACACAAAGAAAATGAACATAGGAAATAAGCAATTCAGGTAAAGGAAAGGAGACAAGATAAAAACAAAGGAAGAGGAAAACATCATGTCAGTATAAACATAAAATAATTAAGATGATTTTACTACCAATTTCTATCAGTTTTTGGAAGGTAGCAGTTAATGCTTAAATTTTTTACTCTGACCAATTTTTATGCTAATATCTGTAACCTGAGCAAGTACACTGAAGACAGCAATGTGCAATGTAATAACCTCTGTTGAATATCTTTTATCTTTCTTTTAAATGTATACTGTTTCTAACATCCTATCTATTAATTTTATATTCTCTTTAAAATACATTAAAAATAAAAAGGTTAAGGAAAAAATTAAAGTGTATTGAAAGGAAGAGTTAATGTTCAATTGTTTGATCAATTTTGCCTACCTATATCTGGTAATCTGAGAAAAAAGTTGATAATAATCATGTGTGATATAATAACCATTGTTAATTTGCTATTGTGAAATTCTGTACCATTTTCATTATGTTTGTGGTGCTGTCTTTGTCTTTGTTCTTCTGGTATTTTTTCTTCTTCTTTAAAGTAAAATAAAAAGAAAGTGGTAAAAATCTTTGGGTTCTTTCTATGCTGCAGAGCCAGTAAATAAAGATAAGAGAGGGACAAAGATTAGGAAGGCCTCCTGCCTGGATCTTGATTGGATCATTTCTTGTGTCTCTTACAGATCTATGTCTGACTGACAGGGAAGATGTTTTTCTAAATATGATCTATAGACATGGAGATCCTTATTATCCATCATATCAGAGACAGAATCATTCTTCAAATACAAAATAAGACCAAGGGTACAGCCGGAGGGAGGCCTCACGTTGACCAGTCCACCACAGTGAACAGTTCGGAGCTTCTCAAAAATGGTCGTACAATTTGCACTGCATTACTTTCCACATTAATTATAAGCTCCTTGAAAATTGTTTTCCTTTATTCATATCTGCAGGAATATAAAATGCTTAAAATATGTAACACTTTATATTGTCCATATAATGCAATGCTGTTACATATTTAAGCAAAGTCTATGTTTTCAAATGACCTTACAATACAGAAAATATTGGAAATTTTTCATGAATGAAATATATCAAAATACTTTATATCCTGTTTAGTTATCCCATATAAAAAGATGTTTTTCCTCATTTATGAAGTGTTTTTATGTAAAGTAAATTTTAAGGAGTTTTGCTAACAAATGAAGGCAAATCTCAGTAAATTTTCCTCATTACTATTGCTAAAGTTGTATCCTAAGGTTATGTGTATTTACACATATTAATTAATTCCATAACCTTTTATATTTGATTACACATTTTTATAATTCCTGACCTCTTAAAACCAAAATATTAAGGGGTTTTCAGCCGAACTAAACACTTGGATTTGTTTGCAAAGTGTTTTCAGAGCTATTCCAAATAAATAAAAATGCTTAAGAAAGTATTTTGTTAAAATTGAATAGTACAGTTAAATTTATACCCATAAAAACTCATAATAAAATTATATTTTACCCAACACTCGATATATTTCCCATCAAAATTAACTCCTATGTTATATACTATGGCCTTTCATTTTTTAAATATCATACTGGATAGTCACAAATATGTACAGCACAAGTCATTTGATAATGGGTAAAAGGAAAGTAGTAGTTTAGTTTTCTTATTCTCAAGTTTTCCAAGGAGGCTTTAGAATTCAGTTTGAGTGGATAAAGATAAAACTAAATATCTTTTGTGTTGTATTTTCATCTATTGATATTTCATTGTATAAATATTTCAAGAAAAAAATTGACATTAATTCAATATACATATACATGTTTGACAGATATTTATAGCAGATAACAAGGACAGATTGTTCTGGTATACATAAATCCTTGGATATAAGGAATCATTGAAAAATTCCTAGAAGCTTTGAACATCACTATGTTTTGGCAAAGGTTTTTATTATCCTTGCATTTGCTTTCCCCCACTGAAACAGGATACCTGTGACATTACTCTGACTCACAGTTTCAGAGATTTGCTCATGACTTGGCTTTGTGCTCTGAGGCCAATGATGAGGCCATGTGTCACTTTCAGGGTCACTGTTGGATTGAAGCTGCTCACTTTATGTCAGAGGGAAGCACTGAGAAAGTCTGGGCAGAAGTGGAGTCCCATTGTGCCCCAGGAGCATGCCCTTAAGGGCCCAGCTTTCATTGTGTAGGCCTCCTGCTTAAGCTTCCAGTGCCTTTCAGTGGCTGGGGACCAAATCTTTAATGGATGGCCCTTTGTAGGACGGTTACTAACCAGAGCAAGGATATAAAATAAAATATTTTCTAAATCTTGCAAACATATATTAAAATCCTGGTTTATCTTGTAATGCTCACCATGAAAACCAAGTTTTTTTTACCACTAAGTCATTATCATTGTACTTTTTATTAACATAAAAATGGAGTATTTTATTTTATTTCAAACAAAACCAATGAAAATTATTTTTCAATGATCATCTTCATATCATATGGGAGGCTTTATGAATGACTCACCACAATGTATGGCAGAGTTCCTGTTTTCATTTGAATTGACAAAATGGTACTGAAAGATGTAAAGATTGAGAAAAGTAGCAACAACAAAAACCACAGGAAGTAGAAATTGAAAAATAAAAAGCCTCATAATCTTGATAGGCCATGTCGGTAAGTCTATCTGGGGTCAGGCTCATCAAAGAAGGTGCAGGGACAAAAAAGTTTTGAGATTTTATTCTTTTGATTTTGCTTCAGTGCTACAGCTACAAAAGTGAAATCCCCTTAAACTTGATGTCTGAGTGAATTCTTGATTGAACAAAAAGTTTTAGATAAAATAGAAATAGGAGACAGTCAGGGAAATTAATATTGTTGATGCTTGGCTTTGGGTAGCATACTGTGAAGATGAAGAAAATCATTGCCATACAGTTGAAGGCCTAAAATGCTAACTTAAGACATAAAGAATCCATTTTTCCAATCTGTCAAATCTTAGAGCCATGTTCTCTTGAGGAATTTTTTTTTCTTTTTTGCAATGAGCAATTGATCAAATTATTTCTCACATTGCTTAGAGATCAAAAGAATTAATTCTCAGCAGATTTTTGACCAAGTAGAATAATCTAATGTTTGAACATGAATCTCCAGAGGACATTTTCAGTGTTCTCATGAGCCATATTTCTAATGGAAAAAAAATAACAGAATGAAACCTATAGCTCCCAAACACTATTTTAAAACAAGGTTTTAAAATATAGAAGCTGTCTTAATGCCACTACAAATGTGGAGTATACATGGTAAATATTCCTTACTTTCTTAAGCTTACTGTACAAAAATCGATCACATAGGAAGAATTTAATGAAGAGATATAAAGTCTTGATTTCTAGGCAATAAGACTCAACTCACACCCACTGCAATCTTCCTTAACTTATAACAGTCTGAACTTATTTCTATCTATTTTCAATTCATTGTTAACTTAAACACACATAAAATAGTTGCACTAATGTACTTCACATGGGGTATTTCACCATGTGGTGTCTGATAATTGTGTACAAGGTGCTGTGTTTAAGTTAGGTTTAACATATCTATCTGCTCAATCATTTGCTATTTCTTTGGGGTCAAAATGTTTTCTTCCAGCTATTTGAAATACATAATTTGTTATATTTATCTGTAGTCAACCTGCTTTGCAATAGTACCGCACAATTTGTTACTCTAGGTTATACACTCATAACAGTTATTGAAAGTTCTTAAATGTTTAGCATGGGATTGTCACAGTAGGTAGGTTGATCTTTATATGTTGCACGAGAAAAATTGCCATATGGTAGAATATTGGCCTCAGCTATAGAGCAAGGAAAGTGATCACTCAAGATGAAGAAAAGCACCAGGCTTAATAACCATAGGAATGGGAGCATGAATAAGAAACACTGGCTGAAATGCCACAAAACCAATTTATTTTTATACTTAAATAAAATAAGGCATGCTAGGATATTTGGAAACTTAATAATAAAAGTAAACTAAAATGTAGATAACAACTATTTACCATTGACTTAGTATGGATCAATAAACTATAACTGGTAAACAGCTTTGGTCATGTTTATAAGACTTTAAATTTTTTGCTACCTTGGTTATGTTAATGAAATAAGTAAAATTTTGACAGTGTTCAAAGGCTAAACTAATGTCAAGACATGTCAAGTCAGTCATGTCTAAGTTAGGATGACTGATGGAAATGTAATGTAGAAACGTTCGCTTTTCTTTTTCAATTATTTCAGGAAGGTGTCTTAAAATGTTCAGTGTGTAAAGCCAACCCCTAAAAGTGACAGATTTCAGTCCTTCAGACACATACCAAAGAACAGAGATAAACAAATAAATTTAGTTTTGAAAGGCATTCAAATTTACCCAAATGCAGTGGGTATGATTACTAACATTCAAATTCAAATCTAACTATGAATATAGAATTAGGCACTTGGGACTTTCTAGCCTGAATCTATATAAGTATTTAACTCCTAAATCCTGGACACTGCAGTTAATCCACTAACCTCTCATATCTGATGATTCTTTATGTGAACAAACTACCAATTCTTCTTAAAGCCATAAGAAATCTTGTATTAGTACATATGCAGAGTCTAGGCATAGATAAACCACTCCAGTTGGAAATATTGAATACTAAATTGTTCTTTCTAGATGAAAACCTAATAACTAAAGAAAGAAGTTATCATTTTCCCCGTATACTCTCTATATGGTGGAGGAAAGATGACTTCACTAGATCTTTTTCTTCAAAAAGGAAGAAAATGGGACCACACATATAACATTGCACTATAAGAATTCTGAAATTTGTTAAGGGCATGTATTTTATAAGAATGTAGTCCTAATTCTTGGCCAGCAATTCTCCTTGACTTTCTTCCATCCTGTGTTCGAGACTCTAGCCTCTGTCATCTTTTTTCATCCATAAAAGTGGCTAGAGTTCATAGTCATTTTTCTCAGCTTCGTTTCTTTCTACATCAGTGAGGGAAGCCATGAAAGAAGCTTGTTAAAGGTTCATTTCATTACACAAGCTCCATGATAAATCTGATAAATTGTTCTTTTTCTTGGGATTGTACAGTGTCTGAGGGACAATGGCCTTAATATTCCATGTGTTGTTAAAAGGAAAGGAAGGATCAGTGAGGGATATTCTCAATAGAACTAGAGGCCTTTACCACAACAAAATTATTCCAGGAGTGAAAACCTTGAGATATTTCTGAAACCCCACAGAATTTTACAGCTACAAATCAGGCTTTATTGTTAGATTTTGTTTTCCTAAATGTTCCATGAATTTTTACCTTAGCCTGGAAGCTATTTATCCAGCTATTTATCCTTTCTTCCACCAGTACTAGAGGCTATAAATACTTACATAGTTTTCAAGTCTGGTACAGAAGCCTGCTTTTATTTTATGTAACAAACTTTCTTTGCTGCAGCTTCTCCTTTTGTATTTTGCTCCAGTCAGTTAGAGGAAGCCAACTGACACCTTCAACCCTCTGGCTAAAAATCTTCTTAGCTTCTTCAGCCATCACACGAAGCATACAGTTTACATTCTACATTGTATAGGTTAAAGTGCTGCTTCACTCTAATATTTCTTCAAATGACCTGGTTTCCTTAAGGTCTTAGAAACAGTTTCCCTTCTTTCCTTTACACACTTTTAAGAGTGGTTAATCTGTTCTCAATAGTATTCTCAAATCTTGAAAAATAGTCTTTTATTTCCTCAATGTCCTTCATATGTCATTGGCTGTATTGTAAATCTATTATGCAATATAAATTTCTTACATAACAACTCATCTCAAAGCATATTGGCTTAAAGCCAAGAGCATTCATTGTGTCTCATGTTTTCAGTGGTATAAGATTTCAAAGTGTGTCCCCTGGGTATTACTGGTTCTCAGGTCTTTCTTAATGTTATATTCAGTTTTAAATTGACCTTGGCTTGGATAGGAGGATCCCTTTTCCAGGTGGTTCACAACATCGCTAGCAAGCTGATGCCAGCTACTGGCTGAGAGTCTTGACTCCTCTTCACATAAATCTGTTTTCAAGGAAGCTTGAGTTTCTTGTTTGCTTTAGAGCAACCTGTCTAGAAAACCAAGACAAAGCAGGCCACTTAGAAAAGATGTGCCTTAGCTGTAATAACTTAACCTTGGAACGCAAGTAATTTAATTTCTGCTGTATTCCATTAGTCATGTATGGACACCCTTAATTCAGCATGAAAGGAGCTGTATAATATAGTATAACTTAGGAACGTGAGGTGACCTTTGGAGATTGTATAGCACAGATGCTTTTTCCATCTTACTTTTTCAGAAATGATATGTTGTTACTCATATATAAATTAAGATACATTCTGAGAATATTGTTCATGCTTTATATTATAGTGTATTTTCTTTATTGAGCAATCTCCATGTAATTGGCAGATACCGAGTTAGGCAATACACTTTTTCATCTCACTTAATGCTTTCACCAACCATTCAGAGTGCACGGATACCATATTATAGACAATGAAACAAGCTCTGAAGATTTGATTAAGTTATCTAAAGTCATTAAAGAGGAAGGCATAACAGATGGAAGAAAAGGAGTTGAAGTTTTTTACCTGAAGTGCAAGAGTCCTTAAAGTGTATTAGTAACACAAAATGGGAGGATCTAATAAGAATCACAAGTTCAGCTAAAAGGAGATAACTTCCAGAAAAAGAAGGCAAGAGAGAATAACTTATAAATAGGTTTTATAAATTATCTCTTGTGTATGTGTCCCTTGTGTGTGTGTGTGTGAACACATTCACCTCTGTGTTAGAGACTATAGTTTTAAAGAGCAGATTATAATACCAATCAACCAGTAATAGGCTGTTTTGATGAACTTTTCTGATTTAGTGATATGTATATTTAATTTTATATTCATATATAAGATATAGTACATAAAATGAAAAAGATTATATACATATATATATATATATGAAGGTATTAGCATACAAACAGACCATTGTGGACTTTTGCCTTCCTTCCCTTCAGTTAAAAAGGAGCAGAAGCTATTAACTTCATAAAGTGCTTCTTTTTTATATTTTACTGTCACTGTTTGAATGCCAGAACACCAAACTACCATAAGGAAAGTGTAGATATATGTAAACTTTAGAGGCACAACTCCTTTACTGACTACATTTCCTGTTTAGTGTTGAGTAGATTTGTGTTTCATTCAATGGATTAAGATTTTGTAACCATATTTGTCAGGAAGCTTGAAAAAAGTGTGCTATTATAAATTCCTAGTAACCTGAATGTTTGTTCTTATAATCATTAAAGTGTCATGGTCAATTAAGAAATTATGTCACTGCTTATAAATATATTTACTCTTGATTGTAATTAAAATTAAGCAATAGTAATCATTTAAGTGACACAAAATTCAACTTAAAACCTAAACATATGAAATTTTTGGCTAGAAATATAAATTATACAAAAGTGTAACTTTTTCAGAGAAATTTCCTCAGAACCAGTTACTATTTCTTACTTATTTGCATTTTTATTTTTCTGAGATTTAAAGACAAAATAAGAGGTCATAAATAATTCTGGAACTGATATTTTCAGTGAATTTTGATGTAGATAAAATATCTCTGTATTTCTTTGTATATAGAAGCTGAAAAGTAATCTAAAAATCTTGACTTGTGGTTATGTAAAACAATGAAGAAAAGCTCTACAAGTTTCTAACTCTAGGATTTTTTACACTATTATTTAATGCAAAGTAAATATTAAAATTATCTAAAGCAGTTTAAGTATATAGATTTCAATCTTGATATCTGGGTAAACCAAATCATAATCAATCACTTTTGCCATGAATTACACCTCTCCATCTCTGTATTAATAAATAATGTACTGCTTAACATAATAACCAAATGAATCTTGATAATGTTCTTTTCTATATGCTTAGAAATCCAATCCTTCAAGTTTTATCAGTCCTACTTCTTAATACGTGTTAAGTTCATTCAGCACTACTTGTCTCTTGCCATACTGTGAAATAGTGGCTTGTTGAGATTTGGCCTACAGCACATGCAAAAAAACTTGAGTTCTGATAAAAATTTTAGGATTAATTCACTACTAAGTCTTCAGTTATCATCTAAATGCTGGCCACTTTTGCAATTGTCAGCAAAAGCCAGAAAAGTGTATGTAAGCATATGTAAATGCCAGTCTATATCCAGATGCATGTGTTTATAGATATGATTTAGGTCAATGCCTTATATAATTGTTATGAGTATTCCTATCATAAATGGCCTCTAAAGCTAGAAAAGAATCTAAGGAAGGAAGGAAAGGCAAAGAAAGCATTTACAATTGAAAACAAGAAAAATGTGAAGAAATATTAAGTAGCATTTATTTGACAATCTTACTAATCTATTATGTACATCATGACAAAAATCCATCATTTCAAAATTTTTGCAGAGGAAAGATTTATACAAGGAATCCTATATTCCTAGAGATGCTACTCCAATTGGTAAAGCATGATCAACAGTGTTAGAAGAGGTAAAAAGGCTATGATTAATATGAATTAAAAAAAGACAGATGGTAGGTTATAGACTACAACTACAATTTGTAAAAAACCTAGGGCTATAATTATAGATCTTGTAAAGTATAACCCATTAACAGTGATAAGGGTAAAATAATTTGTGTCAGTAGAGAGGGTTCACAATTTTAGTGCAAGAACGGGGGTTCACAGTGTAACTAGGCATGGTGAAGCTGCCAGTGCTGAAAAAGAGGCTGCTGAAAAATCTGTAAACCTCTCTGAAAATACAACACAGAGAAATGGCTTTTGCTCTTACCAGGTTTTCAACTGTGATGAAATTGACCTATTCCAAAAAAAAATGCCCAGGAAAATATTCACGAAGAAAAGAAGATGCCAGGTCACATGGTTATGAAGCATAGACTATCCTTATAGTTTTAATGTTGTTATCCGTATAATTTTAATGTTGACCTCAAGAAGAGGTCTTTCTTCATTAATCACTCTTATACCCTGAGAGTTATAGAGCATAAAGAATAGACTGGGGTCATGTGAGATACAATACAAAAGTCTGGTGATAAGCATGATATTTCTTGAATGGATCAGGGAGACTTTTCATCCTAATGTTAAGAAATATATTGGGGACAATGGTTTATCACTCAAAGCTCTCCATGAGAGCATTCTTTTTCTCTCTTGATCAAGAGAGGGTGTAACAGGTAACCAGCATGAACTAGTCTGCCTAGAAGACCCCATGTACATCAAGGGGAGGAGATGAGACAGAACTTAAGGAAACTAATTTAAATACAAATCACAGTTTATTGTCTGTTTAGCTACACAGACATAGTTTGCTTTTATGGTCCATAATACAAACCCATTAATTATAAGTTTGTGAACTGCTAAATATCACCACCCATTAATAGTGTTCCTAGTTGTAGTTCTGTAAATACAAAACTGTAGCTTACTTAACCACATAATCTCTCTTGAGTAAGAATTTGGTAGGTGCTAGGATGTTAATGGCACCAAATCTCTACACCAAAGTTCAGAGGACAGTCCTACACAAAATAAAATAAAAGGAGGAGAAAAATGCAGTCTCAGGCTCTGAGCCCACCCAGAAAAAAATGCAGGAGACACTAGTATTGAACAAATTGGAAGCCACACTCCTGAAATTCTGAAGTAAGAGTGTCTGAAGTAAAGAGACAACTGCAGAAAGGTGTAGAGGATATATGATCAGAAATAATTGCCAAGGTAAAAGAAGAAATGGTAACTATAGTGAAAGAATTACTAAGTGCTTCTAAAGTAGACACTGACAAAAAATAGTGGAGAATAGAAAAATGATGGAATTCTTGAATGAGCCATATAGGAAAGAAATAGAATGCATGAAGTAGATTAAAAGAAGTATACAGGAAATTAAAACCTCAGTCACAAGCTTGCAAAACCATTTGGATGAAAGTAAAGATAGAATTTCATATCTTAAACAAAACATTGCAGCTAGACAAAAGGGAAGAAAAGATATCTTAAAACACCTAGGATGCAGGAAAAAGTAATTCAAAATCTATAAGATGATGCAAAGTTGAACAACTTGAGACTAATAAACATCAATGAGAAAGAAGGATTCAACACAAATGATATAAAAAGAATATGGGTAGAAGTAACATCAAAAAATTTCCCAAATATGGGGAAACAATATCACATGTAGGGAACTGACGCATATAGAACTCCAAATAATGCAAGGCTATTTTAAAACACGCCCACATATATAATAATCAAGATTCCAGAAATCCAGCACAAGAATATACCAAAAGATGAGAGAGAAAAGAAACAGATCACATTTAAAAGAAAACCCATGAGAAGGACAGCAGATTTCTTTTCACAAACCATCAAGTCAAGAGGGCACGGATTAAAGTACTTCAAGACCTCCAAGAAAACAAATTCCAGCCCAGACTACTATACCTTGAAATACTCTCTTTGAAGTTTAATGAAAAAGGGAAATATTTCCATCACAAAGAACAACTAAAGAATTTGGTGTCAGTGTCAGCCATGTAAGAAGTAAAGCCATGGTGTTATATTCAGCTGTAGGAGACTCTTGTCAACAAATTCTGACCTTGCCAGTCAAGCGGAAGCCCAATACTATTATGGACTACTGGACTCTTTTAGAATGTTTTGCTGAGTTAACACACCTATA
>NDGN011170834.1:0-11114 GCA_002564285.1 Tympanoctomys barrerae | reverse complement strand
TTGATTTGAAACTGTCTAATTGCTATTTGTTTATCAATAAAATTCTGAAAAAAAAGGGGAAAAGAGGGAAAAACATGAGACTCAAAATACCAAGAAGTAAGATTAGAGGGTGATAATTTTCACAGGCAAAAAGCTGAGTTTGGTGATAACAACATAACTTTTTTGAAGGATTCATGTAGCCAAACTTGTTTTTAAAAACAGAGTTAAGTAAAACCACACCACTACATTCTAGGAATTTTTGAAAACATAGCAGAACATTCCAAGTTAAAATATTAGGTCATTTCAGGGCTGGACATGAGGTGAGAAAGCTAAATTGGTCTTCAGCTGGTTGTTGAGGAAGGGGAGATTTTTTGGTTATTCTTTTAATTAAAAAATTTATTTATTTATGTACTTATTTGATTGTTATAGGGCCTTGCTACACAGTTCAGACCCATAGTGATCCTCCTGTCTCAGCCTCCACAATGCTGGGATTATAGGCATGTGCCACCATGCCCAGTTCCAGGGATGGGCATGGTATATGCTACCAGGGATTGAAACTGGGTCTTTGCATTTTCCAGTCAGGTGCTTAGACCACCAAGTTATCTCCATAGCCCCCCTCCCCTTTTCTCCTTTTTTTGAAATCCAGCATACACATTTATTTGGGAAGAACACTAGAAAGTTTGTCAGAAATTATTGCCCACTCATTCATTTAGTAAGTGTTTACTGAAGGAGTACCATGTATCTCGCACTGTACTACATCCTAGGAAGGGAAAGGAAAAGATAAACACATGTTTTGTGTACAAGGAGCCTTCATTCTTGAAGGTAACCCTTTCTGTGATCCTCTGGAGAAGGGTGTTTTTGGTCTAGTTCCCTTGTTCCCCATTCTTTATTAATATTGGTAAAATTGTTTGACTGGATAATTTCTTCCCCAGGTCTCATCTAGCTCAGGTTGTCTTTGGTTGTAAAATCAGGGAATGAATGCCTTTCCAGCATTCTGAGTAAGCTAGTTGGAAGGACACCCTGGAGAATCTGTCTCAGACCTACATTTCTACAGCCACAGCAGCATTTGACCAGGCTTGAGGGCACACTAAGAGGATTTCAAGTGCAGAATAAGTCTCAAGTCCTGTAGGTCGGTGGCTCTGCGTTCTGTTCTTTATTTCCTTCTCTTGTGTTTTGCCTCCTGACCTAGGTCAGTGAGTCAGACTTAGCCCAAGGAAGGAAAAGATAAACTCATCCCAGGCCATTTTGGAAGGGCACAGAATAGGAAGAAGGAAGAATCTGCCCCAGTTTCAGAGTTGGTTAACAGAGCTGAAAGAAAATACATCAAATTCTTGGTTGTCTCATTTGCTGGTTGCAACTGCGACAAGAGAAAGTGATGTGGGGAGCTTCCAGACAGTTCATGAGCCTCCCTTCCTGAATCCATAGAAGTGCTGGGTGGAGAGCCTTGCAGAGCCACCTAGACCTGGAGACCATGTGTGCTCGAAGTCTATGTGGCCCCAAGGCAGCCCAGTATGCTAGAAATTCTCTGATTCTCAGAGACCTTCAGGAATGATGAGTACCTTCCAGCCATACATCTTTGATGTGCAACAAATTTTGCTTTGCAAATCTTCTCTTCTTGCTTGACCTAAATGGTTCCCATTTGGTAATCTATGTCTCTTCTTCCTTGTGTTTTAATGATGAAAGGAAAAAGAACCTACGATGTGCTTCCTGTCGGATACAACACTGTGCAGCAGGCATGTACCTCTGGAAACAGTACTGCAGTACTATGCTTTTGAGACCTAGTGGGAGTGTGAAATTTGTTATGAACCCCAAATGGTTTTCTATGGCTGCATTGTTTTTTCATCTAAATACAATACCAGGAACACAGCTCTAAAACCTACATGAAGTTCCTCTCTACATTTGTAAACTCATTCTGAACTTTTACTTTTTACGAGTCAGTCTGGGGTCATTCATTAGCATAACGAGCACAAATATAATCTTGTTGCCATCACTGACTTGAGGGTAAAAAAACGAAACTCCTACAGACATATGACCTATCCAAAAGATATCACTCGCTCCCAATGTCACATGTCCTTCCTGGACTCATTTACGCTTCACAGCTCTGCTGCTCAGGAAGTACATTTCTAGTCCCCAAGGCTCTGGACATCTGCTCTTTTCACATTAATTTCGTGTTATTTTTCTGTTCCTCCAGCTCCCTCTTACAAAGAAAACGCCTTGACACCAGGGAAAAGAGTTAAATGTGCTTATTTATAATTCTTTCAAAGCTCTGTGCAAACCTCTTTAAATTTGTACAAATATCACTGATTTGCAGAGATTCACTAGGGACTTGTTAGATAGCATGCAAATCGCTTCTGCATAGGAAAAGCACATCGTGTTATGTTTGTGTCTCTTGTAATCCAAGAGGATGAATCAGCCCCACAAAATGTTTAATAAAAACAGCAACTCATTAGAGACCGGTTACTTCTAGGCAAGAATATCTGAGAGATCATTTTGCCTTTTGCCTGTTGAACAAAGTGCTCTGTTTCAGATGGTAGCTACAAATATGAGGTAGAGTTGAAAGATAACAGCAACTGATCAAATGGTCCTACTAGGGAACTAAGAACTATGTCAGTGGGCTCTCTGATCTGTGAAGAACTGTTGCCCTTTGGAAAACAATCAAGATTTCTGAAATGTTTATTTTGTATCCACACCAGCTTTAGAATGCAAATTGGAGTCCTGAATTTACTTCAACTGGTGGTCTATTCAAAATCATTAGAAACTAATTACTAGGCAAATTGTCTCTATATGGGACAGTGTGGAAACCAAGACACAAAGAAACCTAGACTGTGACCTAAAAATACAGCATGAATCATCAGCAACCAAACAAAGGCATCCAAGGGTCTTGCATCATGACCGGTGGTTTATCATCTCACTAATATATGGCTTACTAGAAAGAGACATGTCTGGGTCCAAGTCCCAGCGGTCACCTGTAGATAATATGACCTTAGATAAATCACTTCCCTACAGTTTTATTTCCTTGTGGGTAAACTGTAATAATAAAATGTATCTCAGGGAGTTGTGAAGATTAATAAAGGCATGGTGAGCAAGACAGCATGTGAAGCAGAGCTGCACGCTCAATAAGTGGTGGCTATTACAGCAACACACTTAACTCCTTCTACTCACTCTTCTCAATGATTTGGCTTGCTGATAGTTAATATTGAATAAGTATAAGAGAAGCTATTGAGCAGGGCACAGTAATGGAAACAAGGGACCTTGTTTCTTAGGAATCTAGCAGTGATTCAGAGTATATGCAATAATACAAACTGTCCTAGATCTCCTTTTTTTTTTTTTTGACATCTTAGCTTTCTTCACAGCCTGTAAACACATTAGGCTATGAAACGTGTACATCTTCAATTGATGTGGTCATTAAAATAGTTCACACAATTTTATGACATTCTCATTAATGATCCATCTTCCTGTGTTTTACCATACATTTCATGCATTGACATAGGCAATGAGAGGCTAGGAAGTTATGCTTTAAGCAGTGCCCTATCAGTAACTCACTTGACAACATTTAGAGAAAATGCTTCCTGTTGTGGCCAGATGGTGTCATGTGGTTTCCAGGAGCCAGGAAGCCATACTGAAATCATCAGTCTCAGACATCTGGGTAAGAAAGTAAGGATGAATCTTGCAATTCATTAACTTCCTAATATAGTATTCTTTTAATTATCTGATGTATTTCCTAGAGGCCTTTGATTGGAGGAAATATCTTCTTAGTTGTTGGATAGCAAAATATGTTTGTTTTAGAATTTATATTCCATAACATTACAGGAATTTTATATTCAATATTTGAGATACATACAAATCACTATTAAAGGAGACAAGAAAACAGTGAACACTGACAAATTACAGCGGCACTTCAGTTCATGAATTCAAGACCTCACAATTTTAGTCATAAACCAAACCGAAGAAGAACTGAATCATTTTTCCCATAAGGTTAATGTTAAACCTAACCACTGAACTTGATTCAGTTCTTGTTCTACTCAGTTTGTGACTGTAACCGTGGAAAGACTCAAGGTCATGAGCTGAAGTACTACTGTATTGCTCCTGTGGATAAATTGATCACTACTTTGTTGCTGTTATTAAACTTATGATGGTCAATATGATTTTTTACAATTGCTAGTTTCCATCCTGGACTTTGCCTTTTCTACGAATAAAAACCTAGCTAAAGCATAGTAGCTGTAAGAGGACTTTAATATCTCCATCTTTAACACTGATTAAAGATTTTAAAATATAGCAATTTGAAGTCTTATTACTAGTCCACAACTTCCTTAAAGACAATATCTTCTTCTTCTTTTTTTTAGACAATATCTTCTTAGGAATGAAGTCAAATATATTTTTTAAAATCACTCATCACAAATTTTTTCAGGCATAAAAATAATCACAAGCATTTTCTTCAGTTAGCCTTTTGCTTTCATGTCTGATTCAAAGATTAGTGTGCCCAACATAGAGGGGGGGAAAGTATGTAACCAGTGTTTCATTAAGTAAAAGTGGAGTCTGAGAGATGTCTTACTTTGTGTGAAAATCTGCTCTTTAAATAAGCTTACCTCTATCATCACTAAAGATATCTCATCAGCTAGGCATAATGAGACTGGACTCATAAGCCCACCATCCAGTTACCTTTGGTGATCAATAATTAAGAAAGGGGAGCCATGCTGGCCCCACCCCCAGGGCACTCTGAGATGGCATTTGAGACTGGGTTTGGTGGCACATGTCTATAATCCCAGCTCTTGGGAGGCTGTAAACAAGTAGATCACTAGGAGTCCAATCTAGCAATGAGACCCTGAACACCCTGTAGACCCTTCCCTAAAATCAAAAAAAAAAAAAGGAAGAAGAAAGAGAAGGAGGAGGAGGAGGAGGAGAAGGAAGAGGAGGAGGAGGAGAGAAAGAAAGAAAGAAGAAAGAGAAAAAGAAAGAGAGAAGGGAGAGAGAGAGAGAGAGAGAGAGAGAGAGAGAAAGGGGGTTGTTAAAGCCCACTGTCAAAAACAAGAGTCAGCTGAGCAGCACCACATGGAAACAAATCAGTCTGTTTTCCAGCACAGGCTATGTCAACCCAATCTTTCTGTTCTGTTGAGAAAGGTGGACAATAGAGGAATAAGAGAGGAGAGGGAGAACCTGCATAGCAGGTCAAAAACACTTGGCACGCTGTTGTGCAATTTAAAGAGATTCCATTTGCATTTGTCAACAGAATGGGAGCTTTCATATCTGAACATTTCTAGATATCAGCTTCTGCCATTTACTCCAGGAGTGGCAGTCAGCTGTACTGAAGAATACTAACAGTTCTATCGAGTCTCAACAGTGACTTATTGTCTTAGCATAAAAGCATTTGTTTAAATATTAAACAGTGAAACCTTGCCTCACCATTAAAGCCAATAAAAAAAAAAAGAACAGGATGGAAGTGGGTTAACAACTGACTTTGGCCAGCAGAGTGGCTTAAATGTCATTTGTCTTGTTGGCATGCTATCCACCCAGAGGAAACCCTGTGCATCACAAACCCAGCTTCGTCCGCACACAATGTTTACAGTGCCTCTATGATACGTGCCACTCTTCTCATAAAACATGCAGATGCTGAACCAAGTCACTTTCAGTCTCCACAAGGACCATTGTAACTGCGCAAGTACAGATTTGTAAATGTTATGTGACACCTATTGTGTTTGATCTGGGAAACCCATGCTGAGTAAAAGTGCTTTTAAATATCAAATTCAAAAGAAAAGTCAAATGCAAGTCAGTTAAAATTTGCCAGGCTATTGGTTTTTTGGTTGATCGTTTTTCAGTTCAATTCAGCTTAGTTCATTTCAATTGAGAAATACCACTGGACACCCACAGTGAGCATATCCTCTGTTAACCAGAGTGGGAAAGTGGTTTCCAAAGTTTATCTAACACACATTATCAATCCAGAGGGAATTACACCCTGGTTGGTATGTCATCCTAATCCTTCACTTTCTTTTGAGATGTCTTTACTAATATAGTTCACTACCACTATGTTAATCATTGATCCATTCTCAAAGCTTCTCTTGTAACTTGTTAAATATAATGTGAAGTAAAGGACAAGAGATCAGGTCATGCTTTCAAATTAGTGACCTACCCAAATATGTATCTTTCTCAATAATGGATAGTATTTTCAGTACAGTGTTAAGAAAAAGAGTGAAATCCTACTGCCCCTTCATTATAAATGATTCTTTTATCACCTTAATTCCAAACTCTATATGGGTGTGTTGATGAAGGATGGCTATTTAGCTGAACATCTTTGGTGTTTTCATGTTTTTCATTGATCTGTGATCCTTTGAATTTCACTTAATGTTTTGCTAACGAGATTTCAAGTAATGTTTATTAGTATTGTGTTATCAGTGGTGTGAATTTATTTAGTGATGCAGATGAGGTTGGCTGTCCTGGTTTCCTTCACTGAAGCAGTTGTTTACTGAGCATCTGCCATGTACTAGGCACAATCTAGGTGCAAAGTGTAGCAAAACAAAAGTCCCAGGGGTATTAGGGAGACTCAAGAAATGCATTGGGAAGATGAGAGCTAAGCAAGTGCTTCCAGTGACACTGGTTGGCGGCCAGGCGGCAGGGGGATTGAGGGCTGAAAATGGATGTGCAACAAGGTCATTGATGACCTGGATGAGAACGGCTTTAGTAGGGAAGAAGCTGGGCATCTGGTGAGACTGAAAGCCTGATTGAAAAAGTTGAAAAAGAGGTGAGAGAAGTTTAAAAAAGTTCTGAAGATGTCAATCACGGCACTCTTCAGAAATAGGACAATAGAAAGTTTGGTAAAGAGAAAAATAATCCCAGATGAGGGGAATAAAAGCATGTTGACAAGCTAAGAGGGATAATCGATAGAGACAAGAATGCACAGGATATCAGGAAGAGTGTGTTTAACTCTTTCTGTGGCTGTCTGAAGACTGAGATACAGAAGAAAGTAAGAGCTCCTTTATTAACTGAAATGCTTATTGTAAAATCACAGAAAATGATAGACATCCAATTCTATAAGTGGGGGATGGAAAAATGAAATCGAAACTATGTTTAAATATGAGTAAGTTTGCTGGCTTCCTAACCAGTATGTTTGCTCTTAACTAGCAATTTGTCCCATATACAAGGGTTGGTAAGAGTGTTCTCAAGGCAAGGTTTGATTTTTCTTGGATAGAGGATCTTTGGGAATAAGAGACTTTGGCTAAGAGGACTGTATGGTTTAAAATGGATTTGGGTGATATAAAATATACATAAGACTATATAAAATAAATTTGAGCTTTTTGTCATTTAGATGATACTTAAATTGTGTGGCATCTCAGAGTTAATATTACAAGCATTGTAATATAGAAAGTTAGTATGATATGTTGGCAGATACATGCATTGTATGCTGACCATGTCATACTAATCCATAAAGGTCCAGATATTTTTATATTTAAAAGATATGTTGTTTCCATAGCAACTGCTCAAATCTGCATTATAAGTTGAAAGTCACTATAGACAATGATTAAATGGAGCATTGGACAAATTGTATGAAAGCACACCCAAGTTTTTCCATAAATCATAAGCAAAGGAATGAGTTTGTTCCAATAAAATTTATTTACAAACATAGATAGACTGGATTTGCCCATGGGAAGTACTTTGCCAACCTCTTCACAGAGATGATTGTTGTAAAGAAATGTTTTATATTTAATATCACATTTTAGTTAAAACTTTTGAACTATAGGTGCCATTCTTTTTTTTTTTTTCAAACTTCAAGTGAAGCCCTGATAGAACATATCATCTTATTGTTATCAAGTTTAAACTAGGGAAACGTGATAGGTCATGAACTTATTTGCATTACTTCATTTCTATAAGCCTTTATCACCTCATCTATAAAATGGGGATAAAATATATCTCACAAGTTGGTTGTGAAGGGTAATAATTTTTTTTCATGTGTTCTACTTATATAAACTTACTCATCTGACTTTGGGCTTTTAGTCATGAACGTAAAGCAAGAAATTTTCCTTTTGGGTTTTGTGGGGTTTTGTTCCTTGGGTGTCACAAAAGGAAGAAAAATTTGCAGTAAGTCCTTCAGGGAAGAGCCATTACTCCCTTTTGACACTTCTGCAGCTCCATCCAACCTTGGTCATCCAGGACTTGAGAAGTTTCAGACTTAAGGTGGAAGGCTTGAACAGCTAATAACTTCTCTGTGAGAAACCGTTTTCAGCTTCAGTTCTTTGGTCCATTAGTATGGCAAGCAGTTAAAATCTAAGTCCCCATTTGGAATCTTTGTGTGACCCACACTGTGTCAAGTGGTGGCAACCTGACATGGAGCCAGTGGAGAACAGGCCTTGTTGGCAAAAGTGACCTCACTTTCACCCTCCTTGGGATTGAATCTGTGTGGGCATAAAAACCTAGGTGCATGCAGTTTTACTCCGTGTATCTTTCAGAAAGACTGCAGGGTCAGTCTCCTGACTGACTCCCGAGCCACACTCCTCCTGGGCCTGTGTCACTGAAATTGGCTCCCACACAATGGGACAGAAGTGTCCTATCTGTACCTAGCTTGATCCTACAAAGTAGGAGGCCCCAGGGATAATTAGCCCTAACAGATTAAAGAGAACCTACTTCTCTTACAATTCCTATGAAGGATACTTAGCACCACTACACTGAGAGTCACTGGGGCTCCGAGAGGAAATGATAACCACCTTGAACTTTCTGGGACTGTGGTGAACTAAGCATGGAAGGTACTGTCACTTTCAGCCAGGATACACTTCATCACATGTCTTGATAGCGAGTATTGTTACTGCCTTCATGTTATGGATCAGGAAATCGAAGCATAGCGAGGTTAGGGTTGTGCCAGGTTAAGGCCTCTTGACCCCAGCATTCCAGATTGTCTCCCTAAGGCCTCTACACTGGACTGTCCTCAGGTAGGTCAACTGACTCCTCTTATATAGCACTTAACTGTATGAATATTGTTTGCTTTTGTGTTCCTGAGAGTTGATTCTTGTTCTGAACTCCATCCTTTTTCACTGAATGTCTGCAGGAATAAATATAATCAGGGACATTTAGTCAAAGCACTTGAGGAAAGTACTGGCTGAAATAACATTTAAAATAAAGAGGAACTGCTGGGAGGAAACTAGGTGGTAGACGCTGCCTTCTATTTTGGTTCCATTAAGCTCTCCTCTGACCTTCCCAGAGCATAATTCCATTACAATAATTATAAAATAACATAAAATAAAATAAAGTTAGCATGACAACAAAAGGAAGATAGCATTAGCTGCTAACAGAGACAGGAGAGGAAATCCACACACACTTTTTTACTGTTCCTTTCTTCCTTATCTTAGAAGTTGCTCCCCTCCTCTGTAAGCCAATGAACTGCAGTGTTCCCCACGCTTCCTTTCTATCTTACACATTCAGATGGGTGGTAAATCTACCAGACAGAGATCACGTCTACGTGCTACAAGATTTTCGAAAATATTTACTTTATAGGAGGGGGCCAATCCTTCTTCCCAAACCAACCTGCTAACAAAAAGAATGTACTTTCTCAGAAACCGACCGGGCTTCTCCAGTTGCTGGGTTAGCGGACCCCGCCGGCTGCCCACCCCATGGAACAGAAGCTTCCTGGAAATCGGGCAGCACTGATGTGACCTCGAGTTGGGGTTGTCTTGGAGACCGAATCAGTGTGTTGGAATCAGCCGTGGGGCTGCGTGTCCGCTGCTGCCGACCTCGCCAAGGGGAAGGAAGGGCAAAGTCAGGAAACCTCGGAAGGAGCAATTCTGCGTGGAGTGTTGATCTGAGCCAATGTGTTTACATCTCACGCTTCCTTTTGTGGTTCTTCCATTTTCCAAACTAATGTTCTCTTTTTCTGCCTGGCAGTGCAGCACTGCTGTTCTCAAGAAAGCTGGGCCTGTACCCGCTGGAAGACCTGTCCGAACTCACGATGCGGCGTCCACCTGATGCCCCACGTCCCCGCATCAGGCCCCGTGTGGGGAGATCGGAGGCCCACAGAGGACCCCAGTCCGCCCACCTTTGGTGCTGTGCCACAACTCGACTCAAATCCATCATCCCCTTCTCTCCAACCGTCACAAAAGACTGGACGGCAGGATGAAGATGATACTTGTGCTTCTAAAATTGTACTTCTTCTATTCCTTAAACGAAAATGTGGAATTCTCAGGCTACAATTGGATATCATATAGATATTTAGGTGTTTATGATTTATTCCTAAGGAGCAGAGAACTTGCTATTTACGAGGTCGTAAAAATATTGAAAGGCCTTCAACAATATTTTTACTGCAAGGGAAGCATTTTTCAGCTTCCTAGTCATTTCTGATAGGAATCCTGAAAGGGACATTCTTTCATTCTTCTCTCCCTACAGGCATAAACATACTGCATTTTAAGCTTGAAATACACAATGTTATCTACTTCTGGTGTCTTATGTAACTTTTCAGGAATGTTGAAAGACTTTCCGGGCTCCGTGAGGTTGGGAATGGGGAAAGGAGAGAAGGGGGCTGGGATAGAGTTGGGGGGAGCTCAGGGGAACAGGAAAAAAAAAATTAAGCCCTTTCCATACATTACCGCATTGGCTGTTTGTAACATGAAGTTATTGCAATTAAGATAGAAGCCGGATGTGTGGGCTCAATCTCTCAGCTGCTCTCCCAAGCATTTATTGATAATGGAAACCCGGAGGAAGAGAGCTGGAGAGTTGTTGTCTTTAGTGGTTTATTATGTAGAGGACAAACTATGGGTTAGTCAAGAAAAAAAAAAAAGGGCTGCCCCTTATCTAGAGGAGAGGAAACTGTTTATTTTGCTGTAAAAAGAATGTTTCTGTCAAGATTTTGCATGTCAGTCTTCTGAGTGAGGTCTTTACATCGTCCACTCCAGCACACGAGCCCATTGTGTTGCTAAAAGCAGTTATCTGAGAGTGGCTACATGACATGCCAAACAACACCAGCTCCAAGCCTAAGAATATATAGTCAGATATTCACATCCAGAAATCCTGGATTACTTTTACCCAATTTAAGCTGAATTAGCCTAGTGACATAGGAGTATTGGAGCATGTGCTACTCTCCATGCAAGACACAATCAGTGAAAATCTCAAAAACATTCTGGCTTCTTTCTTTCTTTCTTTCTTTCTTTCTTTCTTTCTTTCTT
>NDGN011170706.1:0-13073 GCA_002564285.1 Tympanoctomys barrerae | reverse complement strand
AAGTTTTAGTTTTCTTCATTAAGTAAAGGCTAGCTATTAGTTTTTCATAAATATCCTTTCTCATATTCATGTATGATCTTTCTATACCTGTTTTCTTCATGATTTTTATCATGAAGTAGTGTCAGTCTCTGTCAAAGCCTATTTAGGCTCTCTTAATATAAGTCTGTGGTTTTCTTATCTCCTCTTTGTGTAGTATTTAACATTAATTGACATATGTGTGCTGAACTACCCTTGCATCTCTAAGATGCAACATACTTGATCATGATGTATGATTTTTTGATAATATGCAGCATTCCATTTGCTAATATCTTCTCGAAGATTTTTGCATCTATAGTCACTAATAAGATTGGTTGGAAGATCTCCTTTTAGGTAGTTCTTTATCTATCTTTGGCTTCAATGGGATACTAACTTTCATAAATGAATTTGGGAGAACTCCATCTCTACACTTTGTGCCTAGAGGTCATCTCAAAGCCTCACATGGTCATAGGCAGGGCTTTTTGAGAAGTAGCTGTATCTAGAGTGTGTATTGGACTCATGGTGGAATACTAGGATTAATCAGTTTTGGAATCAAGAATCTGTGATTACTAAATCAATCCACTCATTGGTTTGGCACCTCTTATAATCCCAGAAGCCAGGATAAAATATAAACAGGACAGAAAGATGCTGCCAAGGTCTCTCACTTGCTTGATTTGCTACCTTCTGTCAGCCATGAGCTATTATTTTTCTGTAATTACTATCTGCTATGCCACTCTGCCTTGGAGCCAGAGGTTATGGTTTGAAACCTCCACAAATTAAGCTAAAAAAACACCAGAAAACAAACAAAAAACAAAAAAAATCCTTTCCTCCCTTAATTCAAGAGTATTGGGTGCTTTTTGTCTCAGCAACAAGGAGAATAACTAAGACCATGTCTCTAGACAGCTTCCTAACTTTCCTTCCTATTAAGGTAGCAAAAGAGTAAAGATTGGTTTATTTTTTTATTAACAATTGAGGAGGGTGTTGGTTATTGTTTATCCATTAATTTCACAGATAGCCACTGTGATTTTAGTTGTGTTCAGTTCACTGTTTTTGTTGAGAATATTCGTAAGCATTTTCTGTAGAGCTGGCTTAGCCATCCTACCTTCTGAGGGTTTTTTTTTTTCTTTTTCATGGAAATACCTTATTTCTTCACTTATTTTGAAGAATAGCTTTCTGGATAAACTAATTCCGGTTGGAAATTATTGTTTTCAGGACTTGAAATACTTCAACTCATCTTGTCTTCAAGGTTGGTGCTAGAAAGTCTGGTGTTATTTACCTGGTTTAATCTTTATAAGTGATTCCCCCATACACAGATGCCTTCAAAATTCTGTAAGTTTTTGTTAAATTTGTGTGAACTTGTTGAGTGTACCTTGGTGAGTTTCTCCATCTATAATAGTTGGTGTTCTCTAAGCACTGTTTACTTGTATTTTAATCTCTTATATTTGAGAAATCCCCTTTAAAATTTCTTTAAGCATGATAGTGAATCTATCTGTGCTATCTTCATGTTCTTCTCTACCTCTGATCAGCCTTAGATTAGTTTCCTTGATGTCACCTAGTTGCTGTTGGATAGTCTTGCCTTTTTCTCTTATTTTCTTTTTTGGCTTCTTTGAACTCTTAATTGTAAGTCACTATTTTGTCCTCCATATCAGAAATTCTGCTTTTAGAATGGTCATTTCTGCAATGTATAAATTCTATGCTGTTTTCTATTTCAGATATTTTTGCATTGTATCTTTTTGAGAATTCCATGTTTGTTGAATCTGTCCTTCAAATATTGAACCATTTTGTTTGTTGGTTGGTTGGTTAAGTTTGTACAATTTTTACCAATTTCCCTTAAATTCACCCTAAGCTTATTGAGTATAATTGTTGTGGATGTTTGGTTAACAATCTCCAATTCATCTCTTTTCTTCATACCTACTAAGAACTTTCCTTAGAGTTCAGTGATCTGGAACTTGATTTCTTCTCTCTTCTTGGCCCATCGCTCTGCCTCGGGATGATTGGGTATGCAAAATTTATCTATTTCTTTTTCTGCATTCTCCTATTTGTATTTGTGTTTATTTGTTTATTTACATATATGTATTAATATGCATCTTTTAAAATTGCATATGGCTCTCTCTTTTTTCTCCTTTATATGGAGGTGGATGGCTAGATGTGGATAGGGCTTAAGGCTTATATAAGGATTCTTAGTAGGATGCTGCTTTGGTATAAATACTTTTCAGCTTTTCATGGAAAGTGTTGATGTTTATCAATCCATTATTTACTTTAAGTGGTTTTGTATCTGTCTCTATGTTTTTCAGGAGAAATGCTTCCATTTATTACGGAATCCACAAATGAAATGCCACACTGGTTTTATATGATAGTCCTTGAAGTTATTACTCCCATTTTGACTATTCTTTATGCACTCATGACAGTTTATTATTTGTGATTGCTTTGCAGTGAGCTTGGTGAGGTGAGTGGCAAGAAGGAGAAGTGGCTGGTGAGGCCCCAAGGGGAAGTTCAAAGAGGAGAACAGAGGTAGATGAGAAGCAAAGATTGATGTTGGTTCTGCTTTTGTTTGTGTCCTTTTCTTTCAGTTGAAGGTTTAGTGTTGAGGGTTTTCAGAGGATTTATAGTCAGAAAGGTAAGATATGTGAGAAGAGGAATTCACTGTACAGTTAAGGAAAGCTATGTGGTCATCAGAATTTGCTTCTGGGGAAGACAGCAGGACAGGTAAGACAGGGGAGCTGAGGGCCTGCAATGGGGTGGATGAAGGAATCATACTGCCAGGAAGAGTGACTGTGAGGGAGCTAAGTATGGTGGATTTATCGATCTGAAAAGAGGAGTTTCTGTGCTTAAAAATGAACAAAGAAACAGGTTAGTGCTATGTCTTGGGGGCTTGAGGAAAAGAAACTACATGAAGAGCTGAAGCAAGTGGGAGAGCATAGACATCAAATAAGTCAGAACCAATGGGCAAAACATACATTGCAATAGAAGCCAAATAAACACATGAAATTGTGGAAGGACAAAACATCCCCAGGTTACTGCATAAATCAAGGAACACACAACTCTTAAACTGATAAGATACCCAATGGAAACAAAGACTAGGCATGCCAAGGAAATATGTCATAGGTGATTCCCAAGCTGCTTCTTTGTCACAAAGCTTGACTACTCACACCAGCAATAATACCTCTGATCCATCCAATACAAAACTGAAAGTAATTAAAATGCAAACTCTCTTTTTACCAGGTTTCAGGCATTTTGCAAAGTCTTACTGAGGTTGAATTCTTGGGTCAGGAATTACTGCTGTTTCCCTCCCTAGGTGTGATGACAGTTGACAGACAAGCTCACTGTATTGAATGCTCCACTGAAACATAATTATACCTATGGAATCGATTCAGCTACAACAATGAAACTAATCCTTTGTATCAGAATTTATCAAGGGCTAACATATCATGGCATAAGACCATCAGACTGTTTTATGGTCTCTTTTTTGCCTAGAGAAGAAATGTACCACCACGGTGTAAGCATTTTAATGACCCATGTGTTCACTTCCCTGCTAATGTGCACCACTGTGTCTCTGCTGATAGTGAAAGCCATTATTCAACATGAATTTCACAGGATCAGTTATCTAATCCTAGAGGGCTAGGGGAATCAGGTAAAGTCATAGTGATGAAAGGAAAAGAAATAGAACAAAAGGAAGCAAATTTCCATAAAGAAACAGAAGGGATTAAAAGAATTTATTGATGTTGAGACTATGTTGTTATATCCTCAAAAATGGATAATAGAGAGAAATGTGGACAAATTTGGTGCTGATAAATGGTATGAGAACAGAGTCTATGATTGATATCAATATTGGAGGAAAAGTTAAAGGAAACAATTCAAATGTTGGGAAGAAGACAAAAGCAAAATTGAGAATCAATAAAACAGGAGAATGAATGAGTTCAGGAAAATAACTGTGGATAAAAGTAGGAAGAGAATATATATAAATGGGATAATTTCTTTAGCCTCTAATAAGTATACTGGAACAGAAAAAGCAAAAGTAAAAGTAGGCAAAGCACAGGTATACAGACACTCATAAAAGTGAACAGTGGAAAATACGTGTGGGAAATGTATAGAATTGGGAAGATAGCAAAGCATTAAAAAGGAAAAAAAAATTTAAAAGGTTAAAAGCACAAGAAAATTCTTTTAAAAATGGAAAACAATATAATTGCATAAAGCATAGTGGAAGAAGTTCCGTTATTTTGATCACGTGGCTCCTTTCCTTGGGCTCATGTTAGGGAGCAGAGCTTTAGGCAATGCGTGTCTCTGTTCTCATTGGAAGTCTGAGGTGGCGGTCTGCACCCAGAGCAGTGTCCAGTATGGAGATCTGCTGGCAGAAAGCGCCGGGTGCCAGTGTGTGCTTCCAGTCCTGTGTGGCTGAAGCTAAAGCCGGCTTTTAACCACAGCACCTAAATCTGTGATCCCCCAGCGGGATTCTACCCAGTTTGCTCTCAGTGCCAGCATTCTCCCAGGACTGTTCTGCAATCAAAGTTCAAACACCCAGCTCTTTCTTACAGCTTCCGCTCAGCATTACTGTGCCTTCAGGTATCTCACTGGAATCACTGCACCAACACCCACAGCAGAGTGAATACTGCTGGACCAGGGTGTTGGAAATACTCAGTGGAATCCCCAGTTGGTCAGGGACTTGTGTTGGGTGTCAGAGTCTAATGGTCCTAGAAATGGAGCAGGGTAGTGAGAGCAGAATGTAGGCTCACGGACGCCGAGAATGCTGAGCAGGGGCCTAAAGTGGAGCACAGTTAGCTCTGCGTGCTGGATGAGTGCACTAGTTTGCTTGTGATAAACTATGGATTCCCAGTGGTGTCTAAAGCATGCTTGGGGTCAATGAGTTGATTATCTCCTCTAAGTCTGAGAATGAACAGACGGGTCTAGGGAGAGAGTAGCTCACTGACAACTTGCCCCTGGTGTGTGTCAGTTATAAATTCGGCTGGGCGGCAATGTCCTCTGAGTGAATGGGAGACATGAAGGCAAGAAATCATACCTCACATCTATCCTGTGCAGCCTGACTCTGCCACATTCCTTGGATCTTGCCAGCTGGTTGGGAAATTTTCAGAATGGTGGTTCCTATGTTGGGCTTGGGCTGAGGCCCCTCAGGCAGCCTTGGGCTGCTGCTCATTAAACCCCTATGCTTGTGTTTTTGTTTGATCTAAAAACCTCTTCCATTAAGTTGACTTTTTGCATCTGGATGCATGTCCCTCCCTATCTTCCAGTTACCTGTGTTTTCAGATGGTTTTCTCTGCGTCTCTGCTCCATTCAGTCACGTTGAATATCCCCTCATGGCCATTTTTGAAGAGATAATCTATTAAATTAATATTATTAGAGGTGGAAGACTTATTTTTAATTCTATATTCTGCTGTGCCCATAGAATTTCTCACTCATCTCTACCTATCCATCTATCTATCTGTCATCTATGTATCCATTGATTTACCTCCTATAAGTATCCTCTGACTTACAAATTAAGCAGAATTATTAGAAAACAAATATACACACAAAAAAGAAGACATAAACTTAAAGATCAAATATAAACCACTACTAAGAATCACCAGTCTAAAAATACTTAACAGTTTGTTCAGCAGTTTCACCCAGTTTTAAAAATAAGTCAATCTTCACCACCAGTAGACAGCTATTTAAGCTGAAAATCTGAATCACTCCAGTGGGAGCTGTAGTAATAGACAACATACTGGTGTTGCATTGCAGATTTATATCTCTCAAAGTGAAGAAAACATGCACAGCATTGTATTTCAGATCTCAAGGGCCAAGACAGTCTCTTCATGCTAGGATCAAAATGTTGTAAATAACCAGGTGAAAAGTGATAGTTCATTTTTTTTGGAAGTTCTCAATTCATTCACAAGTAATCATACTTTTGTTAAACCACCAAGGAAAACTTCTTCACTCAATTTGGTGCCATTTGATTTCAGAATTTATAACTAAGTTTGAACACATATTAAAATAATATTTCCAAGCAAGACTAATGAGGACTAAATTCATGAAACTTAGCTACTCCATCATAATTTTATCTCTATAACCAATAATTTCAACTAGTATGCCCATAAGATGCAAAAATTATATGGATCCTAAAAATAAAGACTAATCAATGTGCTAGGAGATTATACATACCAAGGCAGATTTTTCTTTGTATGAAACCTGTCACCACCTTTTTTCCCCAGTGATAAAATAAATCTTGGCAAAGTAGAAAACAAAAATTTAAATAATAACTAAATATCTTTAGTAAATCATTTTATCTTTTGCTGCTAAGTCCAGTATGAATTAAGTTGCTTCCTATGAGGAAAACAATATTTGTGTATATTAGAACATATACATTTTATATGAAATATTACCTGACATGAAAGCATTATCTGCTCATCTGCTCTGATTCTGACTTTCTAATGATGAAGCTGTCAAGATCTGAACAGCCCCGGGCCTCAATGCCAGTGCAAATCTTATGACAATGTGCGCTTTTATAGACGGTTTTATTAGCTATCAGATAATAAAAGCTAATTCTGAACTAAAACACGATAGCTGTTTAATGATTTTTATTGTACTTTCTTTCTGGAAATGTTTTACTGATTGTAATACCCAACCGCAATTCTCTTATTTGGTACATAAAGAATTCTCATACTGCTTTTTTTCTGGACATGTAAAAACTAATGTTCAAAATTTATGATATAGAACCATAATTATTAAACATAGAAGAATCAATTGTTTCAGCTTTGAAAGGAAAATAAGCATATATTATATAATATAAGCTTCTTTAAAACAAAGAATAATCAGTGTCTTAATAATAGCTGATAAAGAATAGGCTTGATTTTAGGGGTCAAAATTTTTCTTCTTTTATTTATAAAACACTATAATTCCATGAGATAAAAATCTGTAACCTTAAGAATTTATAAGTAATCGATTACCTGTAAGCAATGTCTGGAGCAAATGGTAAATGTACCCACATGGAAGCCCCGGGAAATGGATATTTGCTCTAGTAACAGAAGTACCTGAATCTAATTGGTACTCCCATTTCTAATGGTGAATTGCATACAAATATGTACCTCTAAATAATACAAGTATAATATCAATATTTATTATTTGCTACTAGTATTTTAGCCCTTGATTTACATGCATTCACAAGGCATGGATTTTCAGGCATAAAATACCAAATATACTACAAAGTATATAGCAATTTATTTAAAAGCATGGCTATACTTCTTTGTGTAAGGCAGGAATAATGTTTTCTTACATAATATTTGGTGGGGAATTAATTATATGGTAAGGTAAACACAAATTAAAAATTTAAACATAGAAAATTTATGACAAAGAAGAAGTGTAACTAGGGCTTCTTGCGCTGATTCTACCAGTCAGCTTGCTTGACAGTGGAGAAGAATACCCAATAGTGCAAATTAAAAAAAAATAGATTTATTTCAGTGCAACAATGGCATAAGTCCATGGTACGTGAGCTGGAAGGCAGAAAGAGTATCGTAGGATGGTATGGTGGGAGAATGTTGCTCATCGCAAGCCAGTTAGGAAACACAATGAGAGGGAGGAGTACAGCAGCAAGTACGGCAGCTCCTTCCAAGTTACCCCTCAGTGACCTGCGCCTTCAAACATTGCCACTGCAGAAGGTAGACTTTTGGAAAATATTTCATATCTCAAACATAACATTACACCTTTGACCCATGCAAAATGCACATAGCCTATCTCAAAACATTACCACATTCTGACCTGTCATTGGTGCTAAAAATTCTGTGTCAAAAGTGTGCTCTAGGGGCTGGGTAGATGGCTCAGTGGAATAAGCGCTTCCTTGGCAAGCACAAGAGCCTGATTTCAAACCCCAATTCCACCAAGAAAAAAAAAAAGTGTTCTCTGACATTAAGTGAAAGATATTTTAGCTATGCCTTTGTAAAATTTCAAATGAATTATGTAATACAACATACAATGGCAGAGAATAAACACTTGGATTCCAAAAAGAGGAAATGGGGATAGATAGAAAAGTAACAAAGCAAAATGAATAAATAAATAACCCTCACTGGGAAATGTTAAATCTTACAGCTCGGTGTCCAGACCTGGGGCAGCTTGTAGTAAGATGAGAGCTCCAAAGGCCAGGCAAGTCTTGGCTCTCTGGCCTTGCTAGGCACTGCCACGTGGCTTCTCTTTTCACTCATCCAGCTCACTACCTGTTGTTCCTCTTGACAGACACTTCACATAACTGCTAGGTCTAACTTCCTTGGGTCAAAACTGCATATCTGGTTTTGGTCTCCCAGTTTCATGCAAAGCTGTCTTCAAATCTCCTTTACCAAATCACTCACTCTACCATATTTAAATTCAGACTCCTGGTACCGAACACACTCTTAGTACAAAAACCATAGAAAAAAATTTTCATGGTCTCAAACACACTTTGCCTCTAGTTCAACTACTACTAAAAGCCCCTATTACTATCTAAAAACTAATAACATATCTTCACTGTCAACAATGCTATCAGCATTCTGATCTTTGGAGCTCTATCAACAATCACCACACAGTTCATATTACCACAATCTAGGACTTCTCTTGCCAGCTTCTCAACATTTTCCAGATTATTCCTTGAAGTGCATCTGAACCAGATGGTCAGGCACAGTCGCAGCAATGATCCCATGCCAGGTACATATTTCCTTCATCATTATACTGTCTCACTGTTGGGAAAAAGTACTTTACTCCTATAACTTGAAGGAAGAGAGGTTAATTTTAAGTTCACAGCTTCAGCAGTTTCAGTCCATGGTTTGCCATCTGCAAAACAAAAAAGACGTGCAGAATGGCAGGCCGAGTGGCAGCCAGAAGGGCAGAATGAAGCTTGCAATGGAGTGCTACTGAGCAACAACATGCATATGCTATGAAAATGCATGCCTGGATATTAGGTGGAGATTGCTGAATGAGTGGACAAGTATTTCAAAGCTACATATCTTGATACCATTCATTTCTTACTTAAAAATGTAAAGTTACAGAGTGGGAAAGTAGGTAATAGGGGATACAGCTCAGAAGTGCAGCAGCTGCCCGGCAAGCAGGAGGCCCTGAGTTCATCTCCCTGTCCCCCACACAAAGAATTTCTGCATATCTCTGAACTCCTGTGACTTCAAAAGAAGGAAATTTTGTTCTGTACTAGATAAGCACTATTGATTATTTTTTCATGGATATACATGCATGTGTTTACAGATCTGTGTGTTTTATCTTGTGAGAACTCAGTACTCAAAATATCTTCAATACATTACTAACATTATTTTTATGGCTTTCATGTAGACAATTCTTTCTTTCTTTCTTTCTTTTTTTCTTTCTTAATCTATTTGGTTGTTGCAGGTTCTCACTGTGCAGCTTGGATTCATAGCTATCCTCCTGCTTTCAGCCTCCCTGGTGCTGGCACTACCTACCAGCCTGTGCCACTGCTCCCAAACTTTGGCTGGTTCAGCCTGTCTTGGTGGTACCAGGATTTAAGCATGGTCCCTGGGCTTGCCTAAGCTTGTCTAAACAGGTGTTTTAATCTCCAGAGATATATTGCCAGCACCAAGCTTTGTTTCTTTTTCCTTTGCTTTTTCACATACGCTTTTTATATCCATCCATGTGCATATCCATTATGCTTCCATAATCTGCTATACTAAATGTCAGAAGATTTTCTTATCCTTTTTTACATTAAATAAATACCAAGATCGTTTCTAGTAATGCCAACCACAACTGATATTACATGAACAGAATGTATGCTGATTCCTTTAGAAATAGATTTGTTATTTTTTATCAAATAGTAGTAGGTTATTGAGTGATAGATATGTCGGTCATATGCTTTAGTATATATTGGAAACAGAAAGAATACTACATTTTCACTGTTCAGAAGTTAACAAGATATTCAGCACGAGCTGTATGGATGCGAATTTGTGCAGTCTCACAATCTTCTGCCCTTGGCTTTTTATGTCTTGTGGTTGCCACCTTGAAATTCTTCAAAAACTTGTATTTGAGTTTGTTGCCACCCAAGAAGATATTGTCACACGTGTGGTTGGGAGAGGAGGTAGTCCCGAACGTTCCTAAGTAATTTAGGGAGCAGGAGAGAAAGGAGAGAGGACATGCTGAGTGGGCAGCAGCTCCACCTTCTTATGCATTTGAATTAAACACTATCTTCTTGGATCAGCAGCAAACTCTCATCAGTACGAAGAGCCCAGTGCTTCTGCAAGTGCTCCGATACCCGGCAGGGCTCTCAGTTTGACACAGGGTAGGGGAGCAGCTAGCACAGAAAGAGACTTCCACGTGCTGCGTCAGTGTCCTGAGCATTCTAGAGACTCCGGGGCTGGCTGGCACCCCAAAACCATTTATGACAGGGAGACAACACTACAATTAAACTCAAACACTGAGGTTTTAGTTTAGAAAACAAACAAACAAACAAAAAACCTGTGTAACAACATTTTTGTCTTGAAAAAATACAGTAATAGAGATTGGCATGATACAAACAGCGTGTCACGGGAAGGTGGAAGCTTGCATTTGGTGGGCTATTATATGGTGCTGGCTACGGGGGCAGTGCTGGAGGGCTGTGGGCGCATGCGGCAGCGCTTAACCCTCAGCTTCGCTGCCGCGGCCCTCCATGGGTGGTAGAATGGGGTGAGGGTCTCTCGGAGCAAGCTTCCCACTCCACACCGTCCAGGTTAAGAGGGCATGTCAGTAAGAGGTGCAGAACTGTCGGAGTTACCCATCACTGCGGACTAAGGGTGGACATAGCCTAAGCTGATGTGTAGATCTGAAGGAAGGGCTAGAGTTCTGTCCCCAGCTACAATGAATTATCACATTTCTTCTATTGAGAGAGGAACCTGGAATTGTCCTTCTAAATCCCTACACATCCTTACATTATTTTGGACAATATATTATCTTTTTGTTTGAATTTTCTGAGGCATTCGCATGCTTTTTTCTTATTTTATTAATGTGGAAAATCAGGATATTTGTTTAAATGATGCTGAAAATAATATGACTAATTTGAATCTTCCACAAGTGATGTTTAAGTGAATCAAAATGATGAGAATTTTGAGCATAAGATTTTAAGAAAAATATAGTTCACACATTACAACAAAAATTAGCAGAATAATTTTGATTAAAAATATATAGTTTTACCAGATAATAAAATTGAACATAAAGAAAAAGCACATTTAAAATGTCAAGTAGTAGAAGAAAATTGTATTTGAAGAAACAGAAATAGTTTGACTTTAGAAAATTAAGTGTAAAACTATATTACGTAGCTGGGGGATAGCTCAGTGGCATAAGTGTCTGCCTGGTAGGCAAAAGGTCTTGGAATCAAACTGTGATATCACAAAAGAAAAAAGAAAGAGAAAGAAAGAGAGAAAGAGAGAAAGAGAGAGAGAAAGAATTAATGAATTTAGGTGAAAAGGTAAAATGTCAAATAATTCCATACAAATCTATAGAGTGGTAGATAAAAATTAATTCAATAAAATACATTCACAACCATGGCTCAAATTCTAATTAAAATACTATGGTAATTCTTCAACTGTATCTAAAGTAATAACAAGCAACAGCCACTCATTTAATTAATTGTTACATATTAAAGTTATTGTAAAGAAAATTCAGAGAGATAATAGCATAGTAACAATTTGCTGTGTTCTATCTAATATAATAAAAACAAAATGTAGGAATATAAGTATCTACTCCAACAAAGCCATAATATTTTAGTCATGTATAAGCTATTTCACTTTGTAACAATGAAAATCTAAGCAAGTGAACGAGAAAAAAACAATGATTATTAATAAGACTGTTCAGAAGATGGCATATTCACAAACCATTAACTTTATTTGGAAATAATGAAAGAACTTATTCTGAACAATGTCAAACAGCATACAAAATTTGAATAAATGAGCCAATATATCTACTTAATTTCTGATTAGATAACACAATATTTTAATCATTTTAAACTAATTAGATGAATACTGTTATTATTTCAGGAAACATAATTTATCAAACTAATAGGCCAGGTTGGAAATATCAACATAAATAAATAAATATCACTACAATCCTATAAACACAGATCTAGATAGGATTTTTGTGTGCAGATAGATGTGAAGAATAAACCTTCTCAGGTATATTTTCTAGTGACCAAATAATGATCATGAGGGGCTCCTACCTCACACTTTATACCAGAATGGGTTCTGAATTGATCACAATTTTATATGAAATTATATACAACGAAGAAAAGTTATTTTTACATTAATGTATACAAATATATAGGTAATCTCTACTTTTCTAAATGATATGCATATCTGAATCCATATAGAAGAAAATTTCCATGCTGGATAATAATAAAATATACTTAATATCTGTTTCCTCAGAGACAGGAAAGATTCATATCAAAACAACAGAGAGATTTAATGGCTCATGGAAATATCTGCAATAGCTAATAACGTATAGTGAATTCTCAGTTCATGAACAAATATTCTCCCATCTTTCCGGGAAAAGTCACTTTCCTCCTCATGCAAAAACAAAACAAAACAAAACAAAAACCAGAAACCAAAAACCAAAAACCAAAAAACATGGCAATTATTGAGTTCATCACCTGATGTAGAATTTACATACAAAACCTTTTTTTTTTCAAATTACTCTGTTTGCAAAGCAAAGTGTTGTACAGAGGTACTGTATTCTCAGAAAAATCAAAGATTTATACTTTAAACTGCAATTACTCAAAATACATGACTAGAGATGCTATCCAGAACTAATATGAAACTATACCAAATCCAGTATGATATATTTACAACATTAAACACTGTCAATTAATTATACTAAAAGTCACTATGAAGATCTATTTTTATTTAGGCTTTTAGACTGCAAATAGGGAAACAATTTCTGCTTACTCATCTGAAAATACGTTGATAAATAACAATGAAAACAAGCAGAAACTATTTTTTTTTTATATCTTGACACAGCAATATCACTCTACAAATTTAATGAAAATGACACTTAAGGGGCCAGGGAGATGACTCAGTGGAATAAGTGCTTCGCTGGCAAGCGCAAGGGCCTGAGTTCAATCC
>NDGN011170666.1:0-17068 GCA_002564285.1 Tympanoctomys barrerae | reverse complement strand
ACCACATACCAGCCAGCCCCGCCCCCTGGTGGGCTGAGCTGGCCACACACACACAAAATAAATGAATTTTAAAAAAAGAGGAAAAGGGAGAAGTAGCAGCAACAATTGGCTACAGAGAGCAAGGCTATCTCTCTTAAATTGCTTCCAGGCTGTATGCCCCAGGCTAGTACTCATACCCATAATCCCAGCAGCACTCACACCCTTTTATCCCAGCAGCACTCACCATAATCCCAGTGGATCATGAGTTAATCACAAACCCTAGAAGTCTGCCCCATGACTGCAGGAGGCTTTGTGGGGACAAATACTCACAAACCATAACACACAGGCTGGGATAACACACAGGCAAGATCCTCCTGCCTTAGTCTCCCAATGAGTTGGCATTGTAGGCCTCTGCCAGCAGGCCTGACTACAAAGAATAACTTTATCATCATTTTAAACCAGTGAATTCAGTATACTGGCCCCTAATGCTGGTAGCCAGAATAATTTGCTACACAAATTAATCAAGATCTCTCTCTCTCTCTCTCTCTCTCTCTCTCTCTATGGTACAGGGTCTCACTACACAGTTTAGACTCGTAGTGATCCTCCAGTTTTCAGCCTCCCTAGCACTGGGAATACAGGGGTGTGCCACCATGCCCAGGCCCATTCTTGGTGGCCAGTGGTTGGCTTAGCGCGCCTATGGGGGGTCAGGGCCGGTGTGTCAGGGATCAAAGCCTGGTCCCTACACTTGCCTAAGCAGGCACTGAGACTGCTAAACTATCTTGCCAGCCCTGATACACTCTTTGCTTCAAACAATGAAGTACTTGTGTAGTATTCCATTGTTTAAATTTGTTATTATTGAACCAGTCCCTAATGATGGTTTTCAGTTTTTTGCTTTACAAATATTGCTGCACTGAACAATACGTGTATCATTTTTCATTCCTCACTTTGTGACAGTATAGGATAAATTCCTAGAAGTTGAAGTCTTCTGATTTCTGAGGCCAAGCCAAATGGTTCTAGGCTTTTTTTTAAATCACAGAAGCCTTGCCTGCTGCCCAGGGCTTAGGTAGAGTAAAAGGGTCCAGGACTTGGATTTTAATTATGTGTGACCAGCTGATCTTGGGGAAAATAATCACATCTCTGAGCAGTAGAGAAAAACGCAGCTACTTTAGACTATCTGGCCCGCAACAAGCTGAAAATTCACTTACCTACACTTTGCTTCTCTGTCTCTCTTGTCCTGATAAAAAGTATGGAAAGAAGGCTTCCTATGCCTTCATCCTTTGCTTGTTTGTGTGTCTGTTGGTACCAGAGCTGAACTCAAAACATTACACTTGCCAGGCAAGTGTTATGCCACTGAGCTATACACCGGTCCTGTGTTTCTATGCTTGACAAACTTTCTTCATCAAAGAGGAAATCAAAAATGTAGTTACCCTCTTCCATCTGTAGTGCATGTCCCTCCAGCATGCCCCTCTTGTTTCTGCCCTACCAGTTTTAGAGCTGTGTGTATAGGGCAGGCTGGGTGCTGACTGAGTTGACCTCAAGAAGCAGTTATTTCTACAGCAGTCTGCAGGAGTGACACTAGAGCCACAGCTCCCTGGGGAAGTCAAGAGCCATTTCCACATAGGTGATGCGGGAGCTGTACCTACCTTGATCAAGGGGGAAGCCTATCTGAAGCTGTTTCTGGGTGAGGAAACTCATTCCCCATCACCAGCATGACTGTTCTGCCCACCTGCCCCTTCGATACCGTCAAAACAGCAGGAACAAAAACCACCCACTCCCAATTCCTCCAGAAAAAGTCAGGTCTCCTTTTATGACTCTCCAAATTAACCCAGTTAAGCTTTCTTTACAATTTGATTTTAAACAAACCTGTTTTATGGTGCTGCTAGAACACACAGAATGAGAGAATAGGATTTCGTAGGAGGTCAGGAGCCCATCCCCTGCCGGCTCCTGCTTTCACTGAGGTGCACAGGTCAATAGGAGTGACTCCCTGCAGAAGTCTAGGTTGTTGTTTGCAATAGCAGTTCACTGCAGGTCACTATTGAGCCACCTATCTAAGTGAGCATGCTGTTACTTTTTGAGGGTCTTTTTACCAAAGGACAGGACAGCATTCCTACAGCCTAGGACAGGAGCAAACTGCTATCAACATGGTCAAATATGGATTTGGGTCTGGTTTCTCTACTTCTTAGCTATGCAATGTGTCAGTCTGAAGCTGAGTGAGGAGAATCCCTGTAAAGTTTGAGGCCAGCCTGGTTTACATAGTGATTTTAAACCCAGCCTGAACTACACAGAGAGACCAGTTTTTAAAAAGGGGGGGGTCTATCTGACTAGCTATGAGTAAAACCATATACTTCCCACAATTCCCTTGTTTAAAAATTTACTGTGGTCCACTCACATTTCAGCTAGAGAATGAGATAGCCAAGGGTGGCCAAGCACTGACAGTCTCAGGGAATACCCAAATGTTTTGATGGGGGTGAGGAGTCTCCTGGGAGGCTTTATCCCGAGCTCATTTCCCTGGTCCCAGCACACAGGTCCAAGGGGACTCTGTAATAACAGTTGCTAAGATGCATGTCACAAGTGAAAGAACTGATGCCCTTCAATATACAGTGTTGTCATTCCACCCAGGGTCACACTAGTCAGTGGTGGAGTTTGAAAGCCCAAGATTTTCCCCACCACAGTACAACTAAACAATGGAGCCTGGCTATGCTGGCAGGGAGCCAGACACAGAGCAGGCCTAAGGACCTCAGAAAAGAAGGTGGAGAGAGTGGGAAGAGGGGAGGAGCCCGGGGATCTGTTCCTCGACAGCCACCTGTTCCCACTCCCTGCACACAGTGCCTGACTCCGCCTGCGCTTTGTGGTTGGGAGGAGGTTTTCTCTATCTTTTGTGTTTTGAGCGGGCGTATTTTTTTTTCTTGCTCTGTTCTTCCCTGCTCTCTCTCCCTGTTCCTTTTTGTAGATAATACTCCCACGGACCTCCCACGGTAGCTCCAAAATGCAGCCTCCTGAGTTTCTTCTTGTTGACAAAGGCTTTGAGCTGTCTCTGAACCCGGCTCCTCCTCAAGCTTTCCCCTCCCCTGTGACTCCCTATCACAGCCCCAAATAAGTTCAGAATTGGAGAAAGGGGAGAATAAAACATTACAACAAGGATGGTGCTAGTCCTGACCTCCTAGTGCCCTACTACATTTCAGTTCCTCTCCAGCTTCCATCCTCCTGTCTCCTAATAGCAGGTCTTTTATCCCTTCATGTGTAACATATTTCGGGGGTGGGTGGAAGAGGGTCAGTAATTAATTACAAAGAGTTGAAGAAACCTATTAAACACAAATGCCAGCCAGGCCTAAGCAGGAAAATCTGAGGGCTTGGTAAAGGTGAAGAGAGGATAGTGGGCAAAAGCTACACCTTGACAGTCATCTAAAGGGTAAGGGCAGGCGGTTGCAGCCTCATCCCATACACAAATTCATACAAAGTCTTGGAGGGGCTGGGGGGCCATGGGTTTAAAGGCTAAGTGAACTGTTGTTTCATTCTGGATAAAAATGGTAATATGTAGTAAGTAATAGAGTAGCTTTTGGAATTGGAGGTGAAAACACAAAACATCAGCACAAGCATTATGCCTGGAGCTGCTCCTGAAGGCAGTGCATTTTGGACAAAGCACCTGTTTTCCTTGTAATCTGGTAGCTTTCATAGTAACTATCCTTAGCTCTTGTGAAAATTAATGAGATAATCCAAGTAAAGCACTTAGCACAGTGCTTGGCACAGGTAAGGCTCAAAAACTGAAAGCTACTGCAATTCTTAAGAGCATCCCAGTTATTGCACCTACCCACTGCTCACCCTGGCCCAGGGTCTGCTTTGACTTAGTCCCCAAACCAAGCAGGGGAGCTACAGCCAGAAAATCAGTACCTTATGGGATGACTCTGGGACAGCCAGGACCTGGAGATACACACCGAGGTGACCAATGCTCTGTGTGTCATCCAGCCTCAGGTAGCCTATCTGGGACTCCCATGGCTATGCTAAAGGGAAGCAGAATCTGGACTAAGTTCGGTGAATGTCAGGGCTGGAGTCGTATGGCCCTGCCAATAACCAACTTTGTTACCTGGAGCATCACTCCCTGCCCCCTGGTTTCTCCTTTGTGTAACGGAGAAATCCAGGCTACTCATATAGCTTCCATGAAACTCAAACTCAGATAATCTTTTCATGTAATCCATTTTCTATATTCTTTATATATTTTTGCTTATGTAGTCCTAATAATCTTATGTTGTGACTATTCCCATTTTACAAACATGAAAACTGAGGCATAGAAAGGCTAGTATCTTCCCTTTTAGGAAATCACCCAGACAGCAAGTGACAGCAGAGCTTTCAAACTGTGGTAGTCCCGTTCCCCAGCAGGCGGGCTGTTTCAGCCTCACTGGGCCCAGCCTCATCTGAACCTCTGTCCACACTCCACTGCATGGAAGAGTGCTTGGCCCGTCCCGCAGGGAGTAGAGGTGATTGGGAAGAGATCACTTTACAGCCCCGACCCACTCGGGGCAGGAACATGATCTGCTAGCCCCTTGGCTCATCCCTTTTGCTAGAAGCCCAGCTGGATTCTAGCATTCACAGGCCTGGGGGAGGGTAGCGTTTACTTACTTCCTAAACCATCAGCTCATTTAAATACAGGTGCTCTGGGCTTTGTCTTTCCTAGCTGCTGAGGGATAGGTGGAACAAGGGACGCTGCTTTCCACGGCCGCTGGCTGTGGGTGCGTCTCTTTGAGGGGTGGGTGCTCAACTTCCCATTTCTCTCTAGCGGAACAAATTACTGTTTTGGCCCCGGCGGCTCGTCTGGGCGCGGGCGGGCGGCAGCCTAGCTCGCTCGCTGGCAAATCGTGGGAGGGAGGAGGAGCAGAGCTGGCAAGGCGGGAGACGGACAGGCGACGGCCCCTGCTCCCCACCCTCGGGAGAGCCGAGCGCTCTGGGACTGCAGCGGGTGGGGAGCGGGCCACGTCCTCCCCACTGCCCGCGCGCACGAGGTTAGGAAGTTTCTTCCCGCATCTGACCTCTAGGGTTCCCGAACCTTTAGCGCGGCTGGGGAGCGCCACAGAAACCGGGACCACGCGAGGGTCCCAGGTCTCCACCCCACGCCCGCTCCACCCTGGGGTCGCGTGCACAGCCTCTGGACCTCCGTCCACCCTCCAGTTTCCCCACAGGTCCCGCCCGCCGCTGCAGCACCTAGTGGCAGCCGCTCCATCCCTTTTCCCAGGAATCTAGCGGAGGCGCGAAAGGCTGGGCTGCCGAGGCCGTGCCCAGAAGACCCTTCCCTCTCCTTTACAGCTTTCGTGCGCAGTTGAGCCCCTCTGGGGTCTCCGACCCCTGCCCACCGTGGCCCCTCGCCGCCGCCTGGCCGCCAGTCCCCTTTCCTATGTCTTAGGGGGATGGTTCGCATCTTCTACAAACACCCCCGCCGGGAGCCTTCCTCCCTCTATCTCTGGGGGAGGAGAGGCTGCCAGGCGGCCCTCCAAGAGCCCCCAAGCTGCAGAGAAGATGCCTAGTCCCTGCGGCTGAGGCTGAGTCGGCCAAATAGGCCGTCCTTCTCCGAGGGGCGGGTGGTGGCCTGGGGCGGCCCTTGAGGCGGGTATGGGGGCAGCGACCGCCCCAGTCCCCGCCGAGGTCCCAAGGGGAGGAGGGGGTCCCCTCGGCGAGAGTCCTGTCCCTTTAAGGAGGCGGCCCTGACTGGGTGTGCCGGTCTCCATGGTTACCCCGGTGCAGGCGGCAGCGCGGGAGGTAGGGAGGGAGGCTGCCGCTTCTCCCCGACAGACGGAGGGAGCTGTGGGGATTCGGTGCCGAGCGGAGCCCAAGCGGGAGCCACCCCGCAGCAGAAACGGGAGCCGCCGTCGCTGCCCCGGCAGGGGAGAAGTGCGGAAAGCGCCGCGGCTTCGGAGCCTGGAGCCAGAGATTCGTGGGCGGCGAGGCCGCGAGGGGCCGCGCGCCATGCTCCGGGCCCCGACGGCGCGGACGCCCGCTCTCGCGCCCGCGGCTGGCGGGGCCCGCGAGCCCTGGCTGGGCATTGCCCCCCGACAACTGCGCTAGGGGGCGCGGGGCCCGGTGGGGGGCGGCCGAAGCGGGCGCCCTCCCCCGGCGCTGAGTCCCCGCGCCCCGGAGGGATGGGGCGGGTGGCCCTCGCCGCCTAAGATGCCGGCCATGCGGGGGCTCCTGGCGCCGCAGAACACCTTTCTGGACACCATCGCCACGCGCTTCGACGGCACGCGTGAGTCAGGCCCTTACCACCCCCAAATCCCTGAGAGAGGGCTCCTGCCAGGGCCTCCACCGGTCCTGGACCTACACCTGTCGGTGAACCCATCGCTTCTCACCTTTGGCCCTACAGAAGCTGGGACCATCGTTTCCTTTCAGACACCCTTTCTTGAAGGGCTCAGGGTCAATCCTGCAACCTGCAAAGCATCAAGGCTAGATGTCCTGGGTGTGGGGCCTGTTCCTGGGCCCGCGAACCTAGACTTAGTCTGACCCATCTTATCCTGGCATCTGGCAGTGTTGCAAGGAGTATCCTGCGACTGGAGGGGTGCTGGGTGTGGTGAGACCCCAGAGTCTGTTCCCTGTCTTCCGGGAAGGGCTCCAAATACAGATTTGAAGAAGTTTGCAAAGGGAGACAGAGTAGGTGGGACTCAGGAAAGTGCCAGTGACCAACCCATCTCACAGTCTAAACCCACCTACCTAAGGGAGCCCATCCAAGACCCAAAGAAGATGGGTTTGGAGACTCCCACCAGGACTGGGGAAGTTTGGAGAAGGCCACCTGAGCTGGATCCTGGATTACTCAAGCTCTGAGCAGAGGGAAACAGGAGAGTCAAGTTCCTCCCCCTCATTCTTTTCTTCTTCTTCCTCCTCTTCCTCCTTCTACATGCACCTAAAGTGGGCCTTCCCAGCTCTCTGCCTAGCATGCTCTGTGGTCTCCAATTCTCGATAAGGTGTGGGAACCCATCACGGAGCTCTCCCCACTCCAGCCTTCTCCGTCTGCTTGGCCAGGGTGCCTGGCTCTGGCAGCCTGCTGATTCAGCACCCTCCCCATTCCCCAATACATGCCTGGCTTCAGGCTCTGGTGTTCAGCCACCATTTTTGCACTACCATTCCCTGTCAAATTTACTAAGTACTAAGCCAAGTGAGGCAGCTAGCACTGAAACTCAGAGAGCAAGACTGGCAGTGACCTGGGTTGCCTTGTACTCCAGGTCATTTCCAGTAGGAGGAACCAGCCAGGCAGCCTGGTTACCTGACTGGTGGGTGAACCTGGCAGAAGCAGCAGTGGGGCTGAGGCCAACCTAGAACAGGTGATGCTTTGGACACTCTCAACCCCAGCCCAAGCTGCTCAGAACAGACCCCAGAAGGCCCAGTGTTGTTCACATGTGCTGGTTCTAAAATGCACTCATACACATGCAGCTAGCAGGGGGCCCTTGCAGGACACTGATGAGTGACACACTGAGTCCCATTCATAAATAACTCCTACCTGTCACACACATAAGATTCCTGGAGTTTGTAAAACCCATCCTTTGGTTGCAAGGCTTTGGGAAGGCAGGGGTGGTTGGTACCCATCCCTTCACCCAATGCTGTCTCTAAAAGGTGCTCTCTTGCAGATAGTAACTTTGTGCTGGGCAACGCCCAGGTGGCAGGGCTCTTCCCTGTGGTCTACTGCTCTGATGGCTTCTGTGACCTCACGGGCTTCTCCCGAGCTGAGGTCATGCAGCGGGGCTGTGCCTGCTCCTTCCTCTATGGGCCAGACACCAGTGAGCTCGTCCGACAACAGATCCGCAAAGCCCTGGATGAGCACAAGGAGTTCAAGGCTGAACTGATTCTGTACAGGAAGAGCGGTAAGGTACCACCTTGCCAGCTTCTCCACAGTCTCACCCAGCTGGGAACCTACCCCATCCACTGCCCTTCCTCCTTTCCCTTGTAGCCTTCCATGAACCCATCTAGCCTTCGATCTCTTTTCCCCACCCCACCTCTTGTCCTGGGCTTCTCACTGCTCTTCACACAATATAGCTTCAGCCTCCACTCATTTCCCAGTTTAGCTTTCCCACATCCAACAGAAAAGCATTCTGTCTCAGCAGGACACCTGTCCTGACAGTCATGTCTGCTCTCACTTGCTCCCCACTCCACCCAACCCTTTCCTATAGGGACCCAGATTGCTGCTCCCACCCTAAGAAGCCCCGTTCCTGCTGGTGTCTTACCTAGAATGTCAGTGGAGCAGGGCCTTTTTCACCTTGGGCAGGGAGGGCTGAGCACGGGAGGTGGACTGAGTCTGTCTTTGTACCCAGGGCTCCCATTCTGGTGTCTCCTGGATGTGATACCCATAAAGAATGAGAAAGGGGAGGTGGCTCTCTTCCTGGTCTCTCACAAGGACATCAGTGACATCAAGAATCGAGGGGGTCCCGACAACTGGAAGGAGAGAGGTGGGTATGTCCATAGGCATTGATTTGGTGGATATGGCTGCATGTTGGATACCTCAGGCTTGGGGAGGTCTTTGGCACCAGATTGGACTTGTGGGTCCCCTCCCCTCTTGTGCTCATGCTCCGGCTGGCTGAGAGGACAGTGTTACTCCCATCTCTGTGTCCAGGGACAGGACCTTTGTCGGATAGGCCATTTGAGACAAAGTTGAACTTTACCAACTTCACTAAGAAACTGAAAGCAAACACATTCCACCAGAACCTGGGAAATATTCTTTTCCCACCACCTAATAGGGTCAAGTACAGGCCCACCTGGTTCCTTTTCCCTGTAACACACTTGATGAGGAAGCCCCAGCCAAAGTTGTAGGGCTCTTTTTTTTTAATGTCTTCCTGAGACCGGGTCTCTCTTGCTGTGCAGTTCAGGCTGGTTTCGAACTCACATCAATCCTCCTGCATCAGCCTCCTGAGTGCTGGAATTACAGGCATGCACCACCACACCCAGCTCAAAGCTCTGTTTTTAAGTTCTTGTGTCTTTCTACTCTTATACACTGCAAGGCTGGGGCAGGCCTTTGGGCAAGGCAGAGCTGACAGCAGATGCTGCTCCAAGGCCCCTTTGCTGTCTGGGAATGCTGGGGTGCCCTCCATTCTTGCCCCCACCCTGGGCCTGGCTCTACTTCCCTGTGATCTGAGTTTTCTCTGTTCTTGGCACCTGATCCTGCCCTCTGAGCTCCCATGTCCCTCTGCTGTTAGCCTTTACTGGCTCTGCCTCCCTTCCCTGTGGCTCTTGTCCAAGCGCCACCACCTTGGCTTTTCCTTACAGACATCCTCTTCCCCCTTTCTTAGATCAAACCTTCTCCTGGAAGTAGGCTGAGAGTATCGTCCCTATGACTCTTCCTTCCTGGAGTTGGCGGGTGACCCCAGAAAGTGAGGAGTCCTGAGCCCAAACTCTGAACAGACAAAATGATCAATGAACTGTACCAGTTCATGGACCAGCAATTGATCCCCTTCCCCAGAGTACTGTGTTGGGGTATGCACACACCCCCCATCTTCATGAGTCCCTTCTCTCTTGCAGGTGGTGGCCGGCGCCGATATGGCCGGGCAGGATCCAAAGGCTTTAATGCCAACCGTCGGCGTAGCCGGGCTGTGCTCTACCATCTGTCTGGGCACCTGCAGAAGCAACCCAAAGGCAAACACAAACTCAATAAGGTAAATTGAGAACAGGGGTATATGTTGGGGTTGGGGACAAGGCAGAGGCAGGTGAAAGAAACACTAAGCCCACCACAGACAGAAAATGAATGTCTGAGGAGCCACCACCAGGCCTCACAAATACTTTGGGGGTTGGGACTGAAGGAGGGAATCTCTCCTGTTTGGTCCACCAAAGGCATAGAAGAGTCTTGACCTTAGTTTAATCCCAATTCTTGCCCTGAGTTCTCAGCTGTCATTTGATCTCCCTGATCCTCAGTTTTATTATCTATCAAGTAGGGACCTCTATGTGTATATCAGATATGGAGAGGATGGGGAGAGAAAGGAGGTGAACATCTGTCCTGGACACTATCCAAACTCAGCCTTTGCTGGTATTGTTTCATCCCTACCTGGACCTGCCCTGCCTCACTCAGGGAGTGTTTGGAGAGAAGCCAAACTTGCCTGAGTATAAAGTTGCTGCTATCCGGAAATCACCCTTCATCCTGCTGCACTGTGGGGCACTGAGAGCCACCTGGGATGGCTTCATCCTGCTCGCCACACTCTATGTGGCTGTCACCGTTCCCTACAGTGTGTGTGTGAGCACAGCCCGGGAGCCCAGCACTGCCCGTGGCCCACCTAGCGTCTGTGACCTGGCTGTGGAGGTCCTCTTCATCCTTGGTATGTGCATTTGTGTCCTCTGCCCTGCCCGGGCCAGGCCCCCTCAGGCCTCAATGTGGATGGTCTGCATGGCCACCATTGCCCTCCTTTCTCTCCATTTGTCCCATTTGTGACCCATAACCTTTGAAATCAGACCTAGATTCCAAATGTGTTTCTATTCTGTGCTATTGGACCTTGCACCAGTCACAGCTTCTCCAAGCTTCAGTTTCTCCTTCCATAAAAGAGGCATAATTGTGTGTGCCTGCTCAAATTACCATGACAGCTAGGTCAGGCATGTATGAAAGGGGGCTGGGACCCTATTAAGTACTGTGCTGGTGCCCAGTAGTAAGGAGTGGCTTCCCACCTCACACCGATTCCTACCTGAATCCCCCACAGATATTGTCCTGAATTTCCGCACCACCTTCGTGTCCAAATCTGGCCAGGTGGTGTTTGCTCCAAAGTCCATTTGCCTCCACTACGTCACCACCTGGTTTCTGCTGGATGTCATAGCAGCGCTGCCCTTCGACCTACTACATGCCTTCAAGGTCAACGTGGTCAGTGTGGCTGGGCTGGGTGGGTGGGCTTTGGGCTGGTATTGGCAGAGCCTGCCTGAGATGACCTCCCTCCCCCATCTCAGTACTTCGGGGCCCACCTGCTGAAAACCGTTAGGCTGCTGCGCCTGCTGCGCCTGCTGCCACGGCTGGACCGGTACTCACAGTACAGCGCCGTGGTGCTGACCCTGCTCATGGCTGTGTTTGCCCTGCTTGCCCACTGGGTGGCCTGCGTCTGGTTCTACATAGGCCAGCGGGAGATCGAGAGCAGTGAATCGGAGCTGCCAGAGATTGGTACTGGAGGCTGGGTCTGTGTGTGATGGGGGGACAGAGGAGTGGTGCTAGGCGGAGTGGGGCGTTTGAGTCTGCATGTGCGTGCATCAGAGAAGGGGTGGGCAGGTGCGCGATGGCCTCCGCCACCTGCAGGCCTGCTCTGCAGACAGGCCAGCGACGCACCTTTGGAGTCTCAGTCACACTTCATGTCTTCCAAGTGGCCACATTTTTGTCATATTTAACTCTTGCCCCCAGGAAGGACAGGCAAGGAGCCACTGCTCTTGTGGCTTCCTCTCATGCCACACTTTCTAAAGCTTGTCTCCATCACCTCAGATCCCTGGGCCCTTGCCCTACTCTTGTCACCTGCAGCTGCCACTCCTGACAGACTGAGCATTCCCTGATCCTAAATACAGTCTTAGCTGCCTTCCCAGCATCTTCACTCTCCTTCACTTCACCTCTACTGCTGTAGCTCCTCCCTCGGCTCATCACCCACTCAGCCTTACTCCTGAGGGAGGATTTAACCCCCACCTCTCCACCCAAAATGTTGCCTCAAAGGTTGCAACACTTGCGGCCTATGGGGCCAAACTCTGTCCATGAAGTCCCTATAGCTCCTAACTCTGCCAGCCACACTCCTTCTGCTAGGTGAGGTACAGCCCTTGAGAGGCCTTCTGAGTTTCAGGGGATCCAGACCAGCTTTCTCACATCTCTCCTGCCGTGCTCCTTTTCCCTTGGCCCTTCCACTGCTGCCATTCAACATCACCCCTTCCATTCCTTCCCTTTATCAGACCATTCATTTCCACCATTTCTAGCTCTCAGTGGCCCTCAGGTCACAAACTGAGCGTGCCTCTTCCTCTCCTGACCACCAGCCTTCGGTCAGCTTTGCATGTTTCCAGCTGCTCAGGTGGCCTCCCATGTCAGGCTGTTCCTTGGCTGGGTCATCAGGAGTCCAGGTCAGCCTTAGAAATCTGCTCTGACCAATTTCTCAGAGCTGCTAAGGCTCCTGAGAACCCTTCCTCCCTCACCACGTGCATGCGCAGCTACTGTGTGCCCAGAGGACCCACTTGGTTACTCCCAGAGCACCCTAGTTGCTGAGTCCATGGAAACCAGGACACTCCAACAGAGTGGCGCCTGCCCATCCCAGGGGGAGTCTGTGGTAGAGGCTGCTCTCAGGTCAGGAAGTGCTCTGACCTTGTCTCTGACCTTAAACCCAGCCCAGACCGCAAATCCCCAGGTCAGCGCCCAGCCTCTGCAGCAGGTCAGGGGCACTCCAGGTCTTGCATTCATGAGGCTCCTCTTCCACACACCTCATGGGAATAGCTGATCTGCTATCGATATTTCTGAGCTGGGTGTGATGGAGCATGCCAATAATGCTAGCACTTCGAGAAACTGAGGCAGGAGGGTCACAAGTTCAAGTACAATCTGCTTAATTTAGTGACTTACAGAGACTTTGTCTCAAAAAAGGGTTAGAAAAGTAGCTCAGTGCACAGGCCCTACTTTCAACCCCTAGGACCATACGCACATAAAGAGAAGCATTCTGGCTCCAAGAAAGGCCCTGGGTCCCACTGCGATGAACTTGGGAGTGCAGGGACCAGCTGAATATTGGATTCTATTACGCATGACCCCTGAGTTCTAAGGTAGTTTCACTGTGTTTGGAGCTGAAACTGGCCCACATTTGGAGCATTTCCAAGTCTTTTACATCATCACCTCCCCCTTCCCTCCCCAGAGAAACTGCCTTCTAGCTAGGTTTCTGCCAAATGCAGGCCTCCAAAGTTCAGCCTTAGAAAGAAAAGTCCTTGTGGGGAGCTGGAGCTGGCTGTGTGGGTGGTGCTGCTGGTTCTGTCTGCTGAAGGCTCTGCTGTGGCTTCTTTGCTGTGATCCCCTCTTCTGCTACTGCTGATTTGGGCAGTTCCTTCTCTAGATTCCCATTAGCCCAATAGACATGCTAGAGCCCGAGGGAAGTAAGCCAGGGCGCTTCTCAGTGTGAAAGCCACCAGACCGCAGAGCAGCCTCACCCTCCTCATGTGGAGGCACCATCCTGCCACCAGATCCAGGGTCTCTCTATAGTCAAGACAGAGAGGAGAAGCCCCCTGCCCATCTGTGTCTCACTGCTTCCCACTATCCCATTCTGTTCTTTACCTCAACACCTGGCTTCACCTCAGAGACACAATTAAACAGTGACTATGAGGAGTCGTGTGTGCCCACTGCACCCTCATAGCATGTCTCAAACAACAGGAGGTTGAACACACACCTTAGTGCAAATTCCTGAGCCTGCAACTTGATGCCTTCAGTGTTGCCTGTCTCCATCTCCAGGTTTGACTCATGCCTTTTCTCCATCAGAAGCGGTCCCCACTGTTTCTTTGCATCAAAGCCCTCCCTGTCCTCTGAGGCCATGCACACATGTCCCCTACCATCAACCTTTTCTGGAAGCTGTTGAGCCATGACCTATTGCACTTGGGTTTGAGCCCACTTGTGTGGGGCCTCTTGGTGTAGCTCCTACCCCAGCTAGTTATGTGCTCATCTGAGCTGAAGCCCACAGGACAATTCTGGTGCTCAGCAAGCAAAGTTGCTGAGGAAATGGATGTATGGAGAGGAGGGGATAAGGATGTGCCACAAAGATTACATGTACAGTGTGGGAATAAATGTGGCACAGGACCTATATTTTGGGGGGTAGGTACAGCACATGCAGAGAGGTGGTTCTGGCTGCAGCAAGTATCAGGACTTGCCCTCTGCCTCTCCATTCTCCATTAACCCACAGGTCTCCTCTCCCTTCTCGCATGGGCCCAATCCAGTGCTCTAGAGCTCCCACAATCATCCATCCAGCTTCACAGAAACTTGTGGCAGCCATGGGCTCACAAGCCACCCAAACACACACATCTCTTGCTAAGGCCAGGCCGAGAAGTGTAGCTCTTGTGTGTGTGTCCAAGTGTGTGTGTGTGCACATGCGCACACGTGCCTGCAGGTGCCTGCCCACCTGCAGCCTCTGAGTATACTCAGCTGTGTGCATGTGCATCCCATCCCTGCCTGTATGTCAACTTACAAACTCTTGTGTCCCTTTGTCTCTCTCCTACATAAACACAGGCCTTTTTGGTGTAAATGGTGTGGCTGTGTCTGGGCATCTGTAAGGTGCTCACCTGTGTGTCCTCGTCTTGGCTCGGGGGGACCTGTGCACAGTCCATGTGGGTGTACCTGAGAGTGCCAGTGTGAGGTTGGGTGGTTTCTGTGGTTGTAAGGAGGGGAGTTTTCTGGAGGACATGGGCTCAGACAAAACCAGAAAGAACAGTCTAGGTGAGCATGTTAAAAGAAGTGTCATCCATCCAGACTTAGGGGCCAAGCTATGGCTGAATGATGTGAACTCTTGCTGTCACCTTGCCCCTCCACTAGGCCTATTCCTCCAGAGTAGCAGCTTCCACAAGGGGAAAAGGGTGTGATTCTTCTTATTCCATTCTCAGCATCAGTAAGAGCCAACTTGGGAGGTACAAGTTCTTTACGTGCTTCTCTTACTGAGACTTAAGGGGTATGCTGAGCTGGCAGAAGACAGACAGTGACGGGAAGGTTTGGGGTTGGGTCTGTGTCTGAATCTCCCCCACCTTGCACTCCAGAGTCACTGCAGGCCCTTCTTGCTTAGCCTCCCCCTCTTGCCCTCCTCAGGTTGGCTACAGGAGCTGGCCCGGCGACTGGAGACCCCCTATTACCTGGTGAGCCGGAGCCCAGCTGGAGGGAACAATTCTGGCCAGAGTGACAACTGCAGCAGCAGCAGCAGCAACAGCAGTGAAGCCAACAAAACAGAACTGGAGCTCCTGGGTGGCCCTTCGCTGCGCAGTGCCTACATCACCTCCCTCTACTTTGCACTCAGCAGCCTCACCAGCGTGGGTTTTGGCAATGTGTCTGCCAACACGGACACTGAGAAGATCTTTTCCATCTGCACCATGCTCATTGGTGGTGAGGCCTGGCCCAAGGGTTTCCTGAAGGCCCTCTCTTAGACTTCTGGCTCTAGGTGGCCCCTCTCTTCCACACCCCCAGAACCCCACAGGCCAGAAGTTCTTCTGCCTTAGGTGGTCCACAGATATGAGGCCAGACCTAAGAGAGGCTCATGTTCCTTGCGTAGGAGTGAGTGGGGTGGGGAAGGGCCAGAGGCCAGATGTATCTAGTATGGTGTCAGGCTGAGCCAAGCCACATCTATAGGTGACCCTCTCTGGCCACCCTCCCTAGCTCTGATGCACGCGGTGGTGTTTGGGAATGTGACAGCCATCATCCAGCGCATGTACGCCCGTCGCTTCCTGTATCACAGCCGCACTCGAGACCTGCGTGACTACATCCGAATCCATCGCATCCCCAAGCCCCTCAAGCAGCGAATGCTGGAGTATTTCCAGGCCACCTGGGCTGTGAACAACGGCATAGACACCACTGAGGTACAGATCCCCAGGGCTGGGCTTTCCAGCCTTTGCTCCCTCCAGGGGTTTGCACTTGGCCCAAATGATCAGGACTGGATGGGTGGAGAGTAATGCAAAGTCTTGCCCTCCTTACTTTCATTGTCTCTTATGGGGACAGCAGCATGGGGCAGAGGGCAGCCAAGAAGGCCTGGAGCCTTCTCTCAAGCTCCAATGCCAGGAAGAGGAAAGTAAGTTTGGAGGGAGGCTAAAGATGAGAGAGGGCAGCAGACCCAGCCGCCTTTTAGACTGCGCCCGTGCCAAGCTGCATACCATGCAGAAGTGGTCAAGCCTCCTTCCAACCCAGCCCTTACTCCCGAGGCCTACCATGATAGAGGAGTGAACAGGAGGCATCCTCCTCTTCTGTCCCTTCAGCCTTCTCTACCTGTTCACCTGCAGCTGCTGCAGAGCCTCCCAGACGAGCTTCGTGCAGACATCGCCATGCACCTGCACAAGGAGGTCCTGCAGCTGCCCCTGTTTGAGGCAGCAAGCCGTGGGTGCCTGCGGGCACTGTCCTTGGCTCTGCGGCCGGCCTTCTGCACGCCCGGAGAGTACCTCATCCACCAAGGTGATGCTCTCCAGGCCCTCTACTTTGTCTGCTCTGGTTCCATGGAAGTGCTCAAGGGTGGCACTGTGCTCGCCATCCTAGGTTTGTATGAGTGGGAGAAAACATGGGGTTGGAGGAGGGTTGGGAGTTTGATCTGCAAAAAAACTAGGCAGGGAGTGCACACAAAGCCATGGGGAGAATCAGCTAGGATGGAATCAGTAGTGGTCCCAGTCCTGGACAATGCTCCCATGGCAGTCCTCCTGCCAAGTGCTGGGATTACAGGTGTGTACCACCACACTTGGCAAGGAGCAGCACTTCTTGTCAGGAGGACAGTCAGATGCTGAGACTAGAAGTGTGGGAAAGATGACACAGCAGGACTGGGGGGAGGGGGCAAAATGGTACCCACAGTGCACATACTTCAGAGAAAGAGGTGAAGGTGAGGAGTCAGCTTCCTAGACCAAGACACAAAGATTACCCTTGTAGAACAGAACCCAGGGCTCTCAGCAGCTCAATGTTGCTTACATGCTAAGTCTTGCTCAGATTGTTATTAAGGACAATTACCAAGGTCAGAGAACTTGATGAGCAGCTAAGGATTGGCCAGTGGGGTTGGAACCTATTCTACTTGACTAAATCTCAGGCTTAGATGGTGTCTCCAGGCACCTGGGGGAGTCCTGAGTGCAGAATGAGCCGCTGTCAGGAGGGATGGACATGCCCTAGCTGTAGAAAAGCATAGGAAGCACAGGTCAGGGGAGCACTGCCCTGGCTGGGAGAGGCTTATCCCAGTTCCCCTGAGGAGGGTTATCCAACAAGAACAGGAAGAATAAATGCCACAAGGGAATCTTAGAACTGTAAAGTAATGGGATAGCGACACCCTTCTTGTCATCGTTCATGAATTGGTTCACCTCCTGGGCCTACATGCAGAAGTCGTGATGACCAGGCAGGGTCATATACCTGTACTCTTAGACATTTGGGAGGCTTAGCAAGAAAGATTACTTGAGTCCCATGAGTTTGAGATCAGCTGAGCAAACATAGACTCTTATC
>NDGN011170614.1:0-18937 GCA_002564285.1 Tympanoctomys barrerae | reverse complement strand
GGGATTGAACTCAGGACCTTGCACTTGCCAAGCAAGCACTTATTCCACTGAGCTATCTCCCCAGCCCTGGAGACAATTTTAGTGGAGACCCCATCTGAAAAGCTCCAGGTCTTGAAGTACTGAAAGAATTTTATTGTAAGTCTGCACCACCTCATGAACTCTGCAACAGCATAAAACAGAGCTCTAGTTATATTTAAGTTTTAAATCTGAAGAGAAATCCTAGTGATAAGATCTGAGGATTTCTTCTAAATCAAATGGCAAACAACTACCCATTTCCTTACAGAGGAATATTTTAAGTTTAGCTCTTTGATTCAGAATTGGAGATGATGCTAAAATAGGTTTCTGAAAAAATTAAACCATAAACTGTCATATTCCAACCCACTTAACATGAATGAGCAGAGCCTCTAGGATAAACTTGATTAACATAAAAAAGGGTAAAATCATATTTATGTTTCTAGAGAATAAAAGATTTTTTAAAAAATTCCCAAACTGTGCTCATATTTTTCAAATAATAGCACATGCAATTCCTCTGGCTATCACTCAAGCAAATATTTTCATTTTAAAGAAAGTTGCTTTTGATATCTCTTTTCCTAAGGTCTCTTATTAAAAATTGGGTTTTAGATTTAGTGATGTAGAACTCACTGTTTGGCCTCAAAGTCACCTTTGTACAACCTGGGTCTTAGTAGACAGGCATCTCAGTGGCAGTAGTGATAAGTGATATGAAAAGCACAATGGCAGTCCTTACTAAGTTCAGGCCTGTGCTGCCACATGTTATCACATCTTTCTCAAAGCCACCTAAAGGTTGCTCTTGCAGCTCCTCTTTCACAGAAGCGGAGGAAATGGACACAGATGCAGGTTATGTAATTTGTTTTGTGTTACATATGTAAGTAAAGCCAATTCGCTAGACCCCAGAGCCTACCCAGTGAACTCTATTATTTTTCTACTGCTGAAGAGCTCAAAGCTTCCAGACAATGGGAAGAGAATGACCACAGGGTACTCTGTAGGCCTTCTAAAAACTGAAGATGAACAAAGACCTTGGCCACGTTGTAGACTCTGAAGATTGCTAGACCAGGTCAGAGTTGCAGTGAATAAATTCTATCATGCTAGAAGGGCTCCATAAAAGAAATACTGGTTATGAGCTCGAGTTCTGGTGTTAGTTGAGTTGGGAGGGTTCAGATCTCCACTTGGGTGCTCAATGACTTTTTGACTTAATCTCCTGGACTTCAGTTTCTTCTGCTGTAAAAGGAAAATTATACCATCCATTTTACAAAAAATTGTGAGCTGTAACAAAGTAATGTGTGTAAAGTTTGTATATCACAATTGATACACTGTAAATCCTAACAATGTTGGATAATACTTTTAGGCATTCATAAGAGACTAAGCACTCAGGAACCTTAATTCTGCAGTAGAAGCACCGTTTTCCCATATCCAGGTTTCTAATATCGAACAGACATCTGAAAGGTCACTGGCTCCTTGTCTACTCACTGACACCAAAAAGGGGAGTAGGGTGGTCCTAGGCTTGTATTTACAAAGGGAGGGGACATTACTGACCGGGCCGACGAGGTTGGCTCTGTGACTTGGCGCTGCACGCGGACCCCATGAGCACAGTTCTCCTGGACCCCTGGCTGGGTGGAGAGGGGAATATCTGGGGAGGTGTGGCTAATCTTCATGGAGGAGTCAGGGCAGGGCGTGGGTGGGTCTATGAAGTCTTCACTGTTCTCCTGCTCATTGGTCTCTGTGTCCGTGTAGTTAAGAGGCTCTTGGTTGTTGTCTTTGCTACCAGAGAACAGGCCTCGTTCTCGCCACGGAACCCAGCAGAGTTTCCAAGATACGAAGAGAGACACGCCAAAGAGGGCAAGACCACAGGCAGTGACCACGAGGGTCAGCAGGCTCACTGAGATATCTGCAAAGAAGCAAAAGTCAAAGGTCAGTGTAACTGTGCCTCCCACATCCTCCCTTTGCATGGCACAGGCAGAACGACTCTCTCACCCATTCATTCCCAAGGAGCTGGCTGCAGGAAGCAGATTCTGGGGCAGTTGCAGTGAAAACTGACATATAAATAGAGCATCAGTGAGCAAAAGTAGAGGGGACATAACATGTAGAACATATTTAGAAGCAATAAGCAGCCCAGGACAGCAAGAAACAAGGCATTCTTAGGGGGACCCTGCAAGTCCACTGAGACCCCATCCTCCAGGCAACACAAGGTACACACATTCTCTGAACAGCGTACTCTCAGCTGTCTTTAAAAATCCCACTGTCTTCCCAGAAAGCTATGTAATATAATGGCAAAATTAAGTCATTACTCCTCAAAACAAAAACACTAGAAGTACTTTCTTTTTTTTACTTTTCCCATTAACTTTTAAAGGTCTATGCAAAATAAAGCCCAAATCTTTTGTGGATTTTGCAGATTCAAGAATACCCACCACTGGGCTGGGGAGATAGATGAGTGGCCTAAGTACCTGCCTGGCAAGCAAAAAGTTATGAAGTCGATCTCTAGTACTGCATGCCATGCCAGCCCTGGGTTCCAGGGTGTACCATGTCAGCCTTGAAACTGGGTGTGGTGGTACATGCCTGTAATCTCAGGGCAGGAGAGGCTGAGACAGGAGGATCACTATGAGTCTGTACTGCACAGTGAAACCCTGTACCAAAAGAACAAAAATTAAAACAAAACAAAAAGAATACCCACCACTAAGTGGTCAAGTCCTAAGGACCCAGAGCAGACTGCCATAGTTTGAGATTCCCCAGTAGTAGACACTGAGACAAATATGTAAGAGAAAAAGGTTCATTTAAGTGAAGAAAACACAATTACGCAAAGTGGGGGAAGTGGTACAGGGAAGACAGCACATAAATGATACATTATCAAGCTAGTTACCACAGGGAGGGCCTGGGCATTAAGGCTGCTGGGGAGGGTCCATGTGCCTCAGAGTTCTCCCCTACCCCACCCCGCCAAGGGGGTAAGAGACCCGAGCCACTTTTCTATCAACTGTTCAGACATCACTTTCAGACAGCTCTCAAAGGGCATTAAATACTGTGTATCTCAATGTGTGACACAGCTTTGGTAGCTAGAAAAAGCCTTCATTTAAACAAATGCAGGGGTCATCCTGAGATCAACAAGCATATACTCTGGTGGTAAGGGTGGGGGCACAGCAAAGGGCAGGGAATGAGAACAATTGTACGTGGACCACAGCCCTATGGGCATGAAGTGCTCACTGTCTGTTCTTCCAGCTTTCAACTCAAAGTCTAACTTCTTTCAGGGTCCCAACCACTCCACCATAGGGCCAGCGAATCTAAAGCATCAATCTGAACTTATTCCTGACACTATTATCTTAAAGAACACCCCTACCTATCCTTATAGGGCTACATTCTATTTAGGAGTCCCAAAGTTTCACCTCTATGGTGATCATTAATGTCTGCATTGCTTCCCCCAACTTTTTCTAAAGATCCACTATGTGCCAGGTACTCTACTAGCTTGGGAAATACAGTGGGGAGCACAACACTAAATACTTTCATCAATTCATGCTCTAGTAAAGGATAAAAGTCAGAAAGTAGTTATTAAGTCCTCACGGTATTAACTGGCCACATCAACATTCTGGGATCAGTGACAAGTTGCATGCCTGCAGAGGCATGCATGGGACCTTCCTGCAAGCCATTTAGCCATGGAGTCAAGCTGACCAACTACCATCTGTCTGCTTTCAACATGACTCCGATGGCACCTGATGGTTCTTAGGAAGTGATGCTGTTTCATCATGAAGCACACTGCTCTTGAGAGAAAGTCAGCCACCTGCCAGTGATGGAACTAACACATCTCCCCTATGCTTCCAGGTCAGCCTCTGCCCTTGCTGTGAAATGATGGTGTGTTGCTGAAGACAGCAGGATATGAGTTTCAACCTGGGTGACTGAACTCAAATCTTTGTCCTTCTGGCTTCCTCAAATCCAGTGAAAAGGGACAAGCAATGGAAACCAGGAAAGGGTAATTCTGTGTAACTCTGATCTACCTCTTAAACAGTAATTGAAAGGAATTTCTGGAACTGCTTTGGGAAAAGCCAATCAGCTCTGAATACTTAGCACAGACAAATGAAGAAGCACTGAGATTAAAAAAAAAAAATCCTAAGTACAGAGCGGGAAGGGAAGAACAGTCAGTGGGGGCAAAGTAAAAGGCACTAAAAGCATTCCTCACAGAGCTCCAACACGAGGGGCTCATCTGGTTCTGACAGCTCACATGGTGGAGTGGAAAATTCACTGGTGCAGACTTCTGAGAAAAGTGATAATAATGGGGGCCTAAGCAAGGAAGAGACACTGTTCCAGTTACTCAAGTTGTCATAGATTATCAATCTCTACCCCTAGACAGGCATAGTGGTGCACACCTGCAATCCCAGCACTCAGAAGGCCAAGTCAGCAGGATACTGCAAATTCAAGGCCAGCCTGGACAACATAGTAAGGTCAAGGCCACTCTTGACTACATAGTGAGACCCTGTCTCAAAAACCAAAGGAAAAAAATCCAAAAATAAACCAGGGCCTATGGCAGAATGAAGTCCCTTAACATACTCTATAACAAAAGTGGAACTCCTTCCTAGGAGCTGTTAATTACTTCAGCTGTGTCCTCACACAGAGACTGCTAGGAAAACACCAGCAAAGCTAGAGGGGGGCATTCAGGGTGGAAGTGGGGCTTTGGAATGTGAGGTGACAACTGCATTATTTTTCACTCGTTACTCTCTCCTGCCACAGTGCTCCACACTAGGGGACTAGCATAGGCTCCAACCTTCTGATGTTGGTCTTGGACACATGGCTTGCGCTCACCAATGGAAGAGAGCTCATGGGCTCTCACCTTGTGCAGAAGACAAACATTACAGATGCTCTTCCAGCCTGTCTGATTCCCATAAAAAGACTTGTGCACAGGCCCAAAGTCCTGACCTAGTTCTGGAGCAGAAATGCAAGTGAACCATCGATTCAAAGGCAAAACCTGAATATCAGATGTTTTAAGTCACTAAGATTTGGAGGAATTTGCTGCCATGGCAAAAAAAAAAAAAAGTTGACCAAGATGTATGACCATGTAATTTACTGTGTAAAGATGGGAAATGCTATGGCAGGATTCAACTTGACATGAGCAACATGCCAAGTGGTTTGATTGCTGGTCAACCTTTACTAGTAACTGCAGGAGACCTGATCCAGCTTAAGAACAACTTTTAGTAGTTTCTTAGTTCACTTCTGGCATGTACAATCAAAAACCAGCTTGCTCATAAGTCCAGTTATGATGAACCTTGACAGCAGAGAACATGTGTATATCAATACTACATGCCAAGAGTCTCAAACAGCTCCTAGTACACAGAAGGCACTTGATTAATGGTGATGCTCACTGGAAGAGCTATATAGCCACTGACTTTGTCAACCATGAACTATGACTGTTTAGGTTGTGACCTATAAGCTCTCAGGGGACTGGTACAGTCAAAGTCTTACAGATTCTTGTGCATGTAACTAGCTGTTACAAGATCTTTGTGAAAAACAGAGTGTGTTTTTCATATCTATATGAAGTAGTGAGTTAACAGTGAATCAAGCAATGCTTGGCTTGCTAGGAAAAGTCAATGGTAGCTTACAGTGCCACAAGAATCACTAAGTGTCATCATCTGGATCTGTTACAAAAAAACTCATACTACATTTGCACTTTTGTCAGAAAAAAATTAGGGCATGCAGCCCACCTCAGACCTCTGAACTCATCAAAGGGAGATGTAAAATCACCTCACAATTACAGAACATTTTTAAAGAAAAAATATTTCTTAACTTTGACAGAAGGTATGTGGTTATTTGTTTCATTACTAATCCTTAAAGAATATGAGTTCACTACATCTACTCTGACATTTATGGTACATTTTATAAGACAAATTGAACACAATGGTAATAACAAATAATGAGAATTTTTTAAAAGAATAAACCAGCATAATTAGTCTTCCTACCTTAGGGTCAAGAGAATAATAAGATGATTGTTTAGGAATTAAAAGAGTTAACAGCACACCAGTTCTGATCCAGATCCCTAGATGTGCTGATGATTTGGGGGATGGGTATGCAGTACATGAAACCATAACAAAGGGGTGTAGTGTACTTTTTTCAAGAGGGAAAACATAAGTGAATGCCTTACAATGAAGCCCTAGCCACAGCACATAATGCACCACAGCAATGTCCCTGTAATCTACACTCAACACTTTGTGATATCTCTGGGTTCAACATCCCAGCTAGACCTATGAGCCTAAAGGACTTTACTTGTCTTGAAGTGGCAACTCCGAGTATGGTTGGCCAATGAGTGAAAACTATGAGCCCTCACAGCCCGCATATGGATTGAGGAATCGTAGTTGGCCTCCTAAACCTGAAGGGCCCAGGAAGAACACACAAAAGGACAGGGAGAGTCATGAGACAGATGGGACAGATTGGTAGCTCAAAAGAAGCTAACCAAGCTAAGCCATCAGAATAAAAGGTCCTTGACATGAGCCAAATGAAATCTAGAGGCAAATTAATTTGTGTACTGAGATTTATGCAATTGAAGCTAAGAGAAAGAAGTATAAATGTAGAAGTAACCAGAAACAGGCACCCTTGAGATCTCATCTTATTCAGAAATAAAATACCATGATTGCCTAAACAAAAGAAAAATTCAATAAAGTCAAGGAACTCGGCTGAACATGAACCAAAACACAGTAAAAACCACACTAGAGTCTTAGGGTCTCTAACAAAAAATATGGGACATAGGATATTTATCCATCCAGGAAAACTATGGTTTAAAGTTTTCAAGATTGGTATGGAAAAAAAAAGGTAGAAGTCACAAAAAGAAAAAAAAAATTCTGTAGAACTGAAGACAAACTGATAGAGATTCACTGAGCTCCTATTATAAAATACTCTGCTAGTACTTTAGATGCATTATTGTAAAATTTCAATACATCAAGATTAAAGAAAACTATAAAATTTAAGAGGCAAAAAGCATGAGAAGAACACAAAGAAATTAGACTATACTGGCATCAGATTTCTCATAAAAATAGTAAATAATGAAATGTGTAAAAGCTTCTGAGGAAAATAATACTATATTAAATTTAGAATTTCACACCCAATATGCTATCAGTGAAGTACGAGAATTACAAATGTCCTTTTTATGTGTATAAGAAGTCAGAAAGATTACTGCAAGCATCTATCATAGGAGGTTACTGGAGGATTATTGTAGGATATGTAAATCAGACCAGAGATAAAATACCGAGGAAAAGTGGTGTTTAACTCAAGAGATCTGTGAAACGAAGTGCCAGCACAGGAGCCGAACCCAAAAAGAGCCAGTCTAGTTTGAAACAGTCATATGATTCACCTTCTAAAACCTTGGAAAGCTGAGGCAGGAGGACCACTGCAAGTTGAAGACAAGCCTGGGCAACAAAATGAGTTCAAGACCAGCCTGAACTGCATGGCGAGACCTTATCTCAGAAAGACAAAAAATCTAAACCACTATATAGTGAAACATATGTGAACCAAGAAAAATTTGAACTGGAAATCTAGAATCGTAAATTATTGTTAATAGTGTCTAGGCTCAAATTTTTTATTGATTTATTTTTTATTTTTTATGACTGAATAAAGGTTGTGCTTAATACTTCAAAAGCTGAACAAACAAATCTAAATTGGAGTTTGTAGTTACAGAAGATTTGTTATTTTTATGATTTACTTATAATACAGTATAACTGAAAATATCCATGGAAGAACATTGTTACATTTAAATTATAGTCCTATTAATTTGAATAATAATTTTTAGCCATCAATTACATGAGTTACTTTCACTAGATTAATACTTTTGTCTAAAACAGAAAAGTAGACTGATTGCTATTAAAATTATTATAATCAGTTAGTTTTATAGATACATGTGGAAATAAACAAGTAATATGTCTAGGATTTACTTCAAATTAAAAATGAAACAACATTGATCATGAATTGATAATTATGGAAACTGAGTTTTGAGTAGGTGGAGTTTGTTATATTATTCTCTCACTTTTGACTCTATTTGACAAGTCCTTAATGGAAAGTAAAAATATAACATGCTTATGTATAGGGAAGTGTTTTTTTTTTCTTTTTTAGAGATTTTTTTAGTTTTAGAGAGAAAAAGTAAAAATAGCAATAAAACAGCTTCAAAACAGGCTAGTAGGACTGCTACGATAATCAATACATTGCATATTATTGTTTTTGTACTGTTCACAGTACTGTTCACAGTACAAAAGAGGCATATCTTTTTTTTTTTCCTTTGGCCTGTCTCAGGCTGCCTGAAGGGCAGGTCTGGTAAGACATGTGGAGCTGGGGCTCGAACCGTGGTCCCCTATGCCTGACTGGGTATCCCCAAGTAGGCGCTTAAATAACTGAGCTAACCTGCAAGCCACAAGAGACATATCTTGTCCAATGTTAGCACAGATTTCTTTTCAACAATCTAACAGAGCCAGGGAGACAGCTCAGTGGAATAAGTGCTTGCCTAGCAAGCACAAGGTCCTGAGTCAGATCACTGATAACACCAAAAACAAAAACAAAAAATAAAACACCAAACGAACAGAAACTCACTGTATAAATATCTTAACTACCCAGTGTAGAAATATTTGTTTTCTTTTTCTCTTTCTTCCTTTCTCCCTTCCCCCACCACAGCTTGTCTTAACTTTTGAAGAGTTTCTTCCCAATTCACAATGTCTAATGTACATTTTGGGTCTTTATATTCGTTCAATTTTTCACACAAGTGAGACAATATGATGTTTACACAGATGGTCTGATTTACTTCACTTATGAGTATGGTTTCCAGTTGTAAGCACTCACCTCCAGCTTATCCTTCTTTATGTCTGAGTAGTATTATATTATATAAATAAAACACATCTTTTTATCTGTTCTTTGGATGATGGGCATTTAGGTTGTTTCCAAAATTTGGTTATGACAAACTGTACTGCCATGAACATGGGTGCACATATATTGCTATGGTATGACATTTTTAATCCTTCTAGGAAGATACCCAGAGGGGGCAGGCTGAGTTAAATGGGACATATAATCCTAGGTTTTTGAGGAATTTCCACCCCGATTTCCACAGTGGTTGTATCAGTGTACACCCCCACTAACAGTGGAAAAGGGTTCTTTTCTCCCCAGTCCCCCAAGCAGTTGCTTTCTTGATGTTAATCATTCTTTCTGGGCTGAAATAGAATCTCAGTGTTGTTTTAATTTGCATTTCTTGAGTGAGCAATGGTGTTGAATATGTTTTCATTTATCTATTTACAATTTGTATTCTTTTTTTTTTTTTTTTTTACCTGAGAAGTGCGTATTCATCTCAGATGCCCATTTTTGTATTGGGTCTTTGAATTTGGGAGATCTGATTATTTTCAAATCTTAAAATGTTCTAGATAGAAGTTCTTTATCTGAGGTACAACTGGCTGTAATTATTTTCTACTCTGTGGGTTGCATTTTTCATCTCTTGGTTATTTCTTTTGCTGTGCTAAAGTTGTTGTTGTTGTTTTTTTTTTTTTAAATAAGGTGAGATCCCATTTGTTGATTCTTTGTAGTATTTTTCTTGCACTCCACGTTCTGTTCATGAAGTCTCTGCCTACACTTACACCTTTGAGATTTCTACTTATTTTGTCTTCCAGTAAATTTTGTGTTTCTATTTTAATATTTAAATCTTTGATCCATTTTGAATTCAACTTAGTTCATGATGATAGATATGGGTCTAGTTTTAGTCTTTGCTAAGTGGAGAGCCAGTTTTTCCAGCACCATTTATTAAAAAGACTTTCTTCCAGTGACTATGTCTGGCTCTGTCATCAAAAATAAGGTGTCTGAGTGTGTTCGCAGGTGTGCCCGCATCTTGTAGTCTGTTCCTCTGAAGTGAAGGGAAACGCTGATCCCTAACTTCATTCTCACCTGGTCTAGCGTCTCCATCTCAAATCTTAAACAAGTCTGATATAGATGATACAGATGGAATATTGATAACACTGAGTAAATCTGACATCTGACTAAGTTCAGAGAGAGCAAGAAGGAGAAGGAGAGAGGGGGTCAGAGGGAGGAGGAGGAGGAAAAAGAGGAAGAGAGAGAGAGAGATGCACAAGATACTTCTCTGATCCTATGACAATTGTGTCTTGGGGGCCTAACATAGATAATGCTGGCAAATTTGGTTAGGAAATCAGGCCATGGAGAACTTGAGGGTATCACAGGATGCCTTGCAGGGAAAGCAGCAATGTGATTAGGTCGAGGAAACAGGCAAGACCAGACAGCTCTGATGATGAACTCTTAAGTGGTTCAGGGAACCAGACCGATGAGGAAACACTATTAGAATTAACCAGAGGGATCATCTCACAAATGCCTCATGAGAATTCCCTTATCAACTTCTCTTTTATGTGACTACAAATTCTTCATTTAATATTTTGTTTTCTGTATCTTCAAGCCATATGCAATGAAAGTGCCTCTTATTGTTACAACTTAAAAGGATAAAAATGTTACTGTGAAACTGAAACTGCTCTAGAGACAAAGTCTATTCAAATAAAAGGGAAGAGGAAGAGAACAAGGTATAGGGGGAAAGAGGAGGGAGGAGATTGCTGGGTTTCAACATCATATAATTGTGGAATTATCTGAAGGAGAACTTAGCACCACACATACCACAGAGGCCTAGAGGACATCTTAATGGTGACTCTGAAGCACACAGCAATAGTCGTAGGGTTACAATGCTTTGGTGTTTGGGTTTCAGTTGTCTTGGAGCTGTAACACTGCAAAGACACTGCTGTGTGACTGCACTGTAGGTATCACTGCACACTAGTTATGATCACAGATCCTCCAGGCACACATTGAAGATCTGCATCACAACAGGCACTGTGCAACCATAGATAAATTTTCTGTATCTCATTTCATCATAGCAATGTTGAGATGACCTCAGTCTCTACCTTTGGAGGTTTGAGTGAGTACTTAGAAAGGTGCTGATGCTCAATAGTTGTTGTTGGTTTTTGGTTTTCCATGGCATATCTCAAGATCAGGCTGTTTCAGATACAGACCTACTCTTATCAGCAATAAGGGATCACCTTGGTTACTAAGTAATGAGGCCTCCTGCAGCTTTATGCAAAGAGCTGGCATCATGCAAATACCAGGTACTCAATCAGTGCTTAGGGAACTAAATTACTGAGGAGAAGAGGGGGAGCTTCTATTGTACAACTGATATTTGCTAACTACTAAACTGGGGGCAGAAAATAAATGGTCCAAGACTTTGATGGTAAGAACCTGCCAATCACATGAATTTCAATGGTTCTGTTCACAATTTACAGAGTACCACTAAAGCCCAGTAGTCAGGGGCATCTAACCAAGTCTGAGATTCAGAGGTTTTCTATAAGATTTAAGAGCAAAATTGGTACAAAGAGGTTTCATAGAAGTATGTTAATATGACAAATACTGTACAGTGATGTCTCAGTTCCTGAATACTTTTGTTTGCAAGCAATTTGTTTTGCAAACTCAGAATTTGGCAAAATTTGAGTTTTGTTTAAGAACTCTGAATAGAATGACAATCGTGATCACAGCCATCTTTCTTGCACAAGCAGAAATGTGGCCATTTTTTTTTTCAGCATTGGGGAATGAATTAAGTTTGTGAATTGAGGTACCACTGTACCTAAAATTATGGAACTCCACAATGAATGGAGACAGGAAGAATTCTGAGATGCATGTTAGCAAAGGCCTCTACTGAATCACTGAATGGAATAGTAAGGGTGATTCTGGCAAGGACCCTGAAAGCAAAAGATGAGAGCTGCAGCCAAAGCCCCATCTTTATAGCAAATACCTGAGGAACTAGGAATGGATCGTTGGTGGAAACATGAATGGTAAAGACTGCTCTAATGAAGTCTTCAATGGCAATGAGGAACAAGGGATCAGAAACTGAATGGAAGATGATTCTTTTTATCAGGTGACAAAGCACTTCGGTTGAACTCAGTCCCTGTTCTATTATTTGCAGAAGATAGAACTGTTAAGAAACAAACTCGATTTAACTGAAGTTATTGCCAAGCAAAATGTTAAAGATGTGGCTTCCTACTGATAAGAGTAAAATTAGAAAACAAAAAATCACTGAAGGACAAAATTATTAAGCAAAAAGGGAAGTAAAACTTCAAGATTTGGTAGAAAATATGTTTGAAGAGAGCGTAAAGGTTGACCAAACAATTTTTAACAGTGAGGTTAATGTAAGGGTGACCCACAAATTTTACCAGGCACTGCAGCTGGAAAACTGCAAGATTTGAACTGAAGGGGAAAGGAAGGGGAAGGAAAAAAGAAGGCTGCCAGATTTGGATTTTATAGGATAAGGCAAAAGAATTACCCAGCTGGAAACATGCCTTGTTCTTCAAAACAGGGAAGAATAACCCAAAAGAAGATTCAGAGATCATCAGGTCTACCTCCTTGATTTCAGAAAGAATGGTGATAACCTTGATTTCTGCAGACTAGATGGTCTTCACTCAGAGCAGTGGCAGCAGGGCTGCCTAGAGGTGTGGATGTGGGTGTGGTGTGGGGCTACTAGGCAGAGCTCTGGGCATTCCACTCATATTTTGGCAGAGGTAGGAAAGCAGTGGCATAGCACTCTGTGTCCAGAAGAAGGGACCACTGCCCCAGGGGGTCTGAAGTAAAACCACAGCTTCGTGAGCCTGGAGGAAAAGAACACTGATGCAAAAAGAATCATTTTGAGCCTTAGAACCCATGGAATTTGGCTTATAGTTTGGACTTCCTTGGGGCATCTACCTTTTTCTTTCTTTCTTTTGGAATGGAAATGTCTACCCTATGCCTGTCCCACTGCTATATTTTAGAACCATGCAACTTGTTTGATTTCACAGGTTTACAGGCAGAAAAGGAATTTGCCTCAGAATGAATTATGTTTTGAATCTCACCCATGTCTGACTTAGATGACACTTAGGTGAGACCTTGGATTTTGGACATGAGAGTTAATACTAGAACAAGAGTTAATACTAAACCTTCTACAACTTGTGATGGATATATGTCCCCTGCTAGTGAAAAAGATATGGACTTGCAGGAGCTGAGGGCCCAGTGCTACATAGTTTTATTCCCCCCATCCACTAAATTCATCCACTAAAGTCCTGATCTTCAGTGTTCTGGCATTAGGAGGTAGCATCTTGGAGAGTGATGAGATTAGTGCCCTTCTGAAAGCCTCCCAAAGAGCTCTGTCATGGGTTCACAATTAGAAAAGGAGTTTGTCTCAGGATGAATTAAGTGTTGAATCTCACCCATGTCTGATTTAGTTGATACTTGGGTGAGAGTTCCTTTTGCCAAGGGAGGACACAGTGAGAAGATGGGGACCAGGAAGCAGGCTCTCACCAGGCACTGTGTCTCTTGGCAATGTGGCTTAGATTTCGGCTTGCAGAACTGTGAGAAATAAATCCCTGTTGTCTATAAGACACCAGTCTATAATGTTCTGTGGCCTGTGATGACTAGAAGTGAGCCAGTCCTTACAAACACTTCTTATATGCAAAGATCCAACCCAGGCCATCTATTTGGTTATGGTCTAAAGACTTCACAAGGAGAAACCCCTATCCAACCCCTGAAAGTAGCCTAGAAAAGAGTGTGCCTACTTCCAGCCTTGTAACATTTATATTTTGTGATTATGGATAAGTCACTGCCCTGCTACCATCTTCTCCATTTGTCCTAAAGCACCTGGACAGGGTTCTCATATTCTATGGTTCTTGTAAAACTTCCAAGTGACCTTGGATTTACAACAATGTCTAAGCCTAGAGCTGAAGCCATTATGATAATTCCCATTAGTGACCTTGGAACACTAATGGCCCCTTGGAGGGCCATTCCTAATTATTATTCTTTGAGCAGACCTTAGGTTCTCTTAGCACTGGATCATGGTGAAAACTTTTTTTAAATTTATGTATTTTGTACAGGGTGTCACTATGCAGCTTAGCTTGTTGTGATCCTCCTGTTTTCAGCCTCCCCAGTGCTGGGATTATAGGTATGTGCCACCATGCCCAGACTCAGTGTGCCTGGGGGCAGGGCCAGCATGGCATGTGGAGCTGGGAATCATACCCTGGTCCCTGAGCTTGCCTAAGCAGGTGCTTAGTCTGCTGAGCTAGTGCACCAGCCCTGACGGTGAAAATTGCAAGGATTAAGGAACATTAACTTGGGCCTGCAAGGATCATAAAAATATTAAGATACTGAGCCAGGTAAACACAGCACATAGCTGCCTTACCTCTTAAGAAACCTATGGGATAATAAAATGAGTTAGAACATAGAAACTGGGAAATAGAATTAATTATATATTTTTTGTTACAGATATGAAGAAACATCTATGTTACAGTTTAAAACTCAAATGCCCCCACCAAGTTTCATACATTCAAAGTTAGGGCTTTGGGAAGGTACTGGGTTATGGAGGTGCTATAACTCATCAGAGGACCCATCCACTGGTCAGTTTGGTCACTGAACATAGTTAGGAGGTGGAGCCTGGTTGGAGGCAGCTCTCTGGGGTGTGACCTAGATGGCTATGTCTTGCCCCTAGGTCCTCCCCTCCTGCTCAGCCTCATGGCTGCCATTGAATGAGCCACTATCCTTGACTGGAGCCCTCTACCACGTCACTTCAGTCATGGATCCAGCTGACTTTGGACTGAACCCACTGCAAACTATAAACAAAATAAGCCACTTGTGAATGTTGGGTATTTTTGTCCCAGCAATGGGAAAGTGACTAAGACAGTCTATAACAGGGCTGTGTGTCTGGCCCTCGTGTCCTATCTTCCAAGCTTTTCAGATGAGTAGTTCTGTGTAACTAAGCAGCTGGCCTAAAATTAGCACTGAAAGAACACTTTCTGTTGCACTCTCTCTTTGCAAAATGCTGTCTCAAGGGTGTGACCAACTCTGTGCACTGATGCTGTGCCTCCACCTTGGTCAGATGGGGCAAGGACTACTGAGATTGTTCAGGGACTGGATCATACACACTCAAAGTTGGATTTTAGCTCTCATGTCTGTAATCCCTGACCTCCAAAGCACCTGAGCCCTGCTGTCTATGTAACAGGAGGGGTCAGGAGTTATGATCCAGTTTGCTATGGTGTTTCCACTCTCTTTTCACTTGGTTGCCCCTGAAAAATTTAATTGGGGGAAAAATCTAATTTAAAAGAATATTTTACCACTCCTTTAATTGTTTGTGAAATCTACAATTCTTCTGTATTTTGGAAGTCTGGACTGCACAGAATAAGTGGGAATACTCAGATGTGCTAGGAATCTTGTGAATGAACAGAAAATAAGTATATAAATTATTTTAGAGAATAGGGCACATCTGTCTGAAAAGAACAGCTATAGTTTAGACACAAATGTCCCCTAAAAGTCTTGTGTGTTCAGAGGTAGGGCTTTCAGAAGGGGATTGGATTTTGGGGGCATAGTAACCACCGATGAGTCCATGGTAACTATTGATGAGTTCATAACTAAATGTGCAGATAGGAGAGAGGGTCTGGATGGAAGGGGGTGTCATGAGGGCATGACGTAGAAGGATGCATTCTTGTCACCAGCAACTTGCCCTCTCCCTCTCTCCTCCCTGGCTGCCATGGGTGGAACCATTTTCCATTTCATTCTGTCATGCACTTTCACTACATAATTTCTGCCTGGTCAGAAACTATGTGCCAAAACAAACCTCTCCTCCTTTCAATTATAGGCATTGATTATTTTGTCCCCCCAGCACAAAAGTGACTAAGACAATCACTTTAAAACAACACTCAAAAGCATAGGGGGAAGGTGGACAGACCAAAGGGGTCAACAACACTCCTTAGTGTACCAAGAGAAAACAAGAGCGCTGACCCCACCGGTGTCTAGCTGTCACATGCTGAGAGAATGAGCTGCCTGTGACATCTCATGCAGTTTCTCACCTCTATAATGGAGGCAGAAATTCCTTCTTGCACTTGGGTCTGTATAAATTTATCACAGAGCTTTCATACTGATTTTTCACCTTCTTTCTAAGCCTATCAATGCCGCATTGGCCCAACAATCCACACCTCCCATGGGACCTTTTCCTAACTTTTTCAGTTGGAGTCCTTTACTAGGCCATATCTGATCTTTCTTTGATCCAACTTATGTTTAAATCTCTCATCTACCCGTGAAACAAGATCAAAAGGTTGCTGACAACCACTTTTGTGCATAAGCATTTAGAAAAATTCATACTGCAATATATTAGGATGCTGCCTCTCACTCTTGGCTCGCATGAGGAATGCTTTTTTCCCAAATGGTCCCAGTCACTTCTCTCAAATGGTGATTCTCAGCTGGCCAAATAGCTCAGTGGATTAAAGTGCCTGCAAGTAGGCACAGGGGCTGGGTGTTCAGTCCATTGGCCTGCCATGCCAGCCCCGCCCCCAGGGCATGCTGAGATGGCAATTGAGGCTGGGCATGGTGGAGCACGCCTGTAATCCCAGCTCTTGGGAGGTTGTAAACACATGGATCACTACAAGTTCGATCTAGTAGTGAGACCCTTCCCTAAAATACAAAAAAAAACAAAGCAAAACAAATAAACAAACAAACAAAACACCCAAAAGACAAAAACCAAACAAACAAAACAAATGGTGATTCTCAATGCAAAGAAGTGAGTTACTTGATAGGAAAGCTTGGGTCTAGTCCTCCTCTTTTTATTTGACACTGCTCTAGTGCACAGGGCATGGCTCAGTGCTGCGAAGTTCACTGTGGTTTAGGCCCCAGCATTAGCCAGGCTTTCCCTCCTAGTCCTTCCTCGGACACAGACAGATGCCTTCAGAACAGGGCTTTGCTCTTACACATCTGGACCACATGTGCTGGGTGAGCTCTTCCTATCCAGGTATGGGCAGAGGGCTACCAGGCTTCTATTGGGGTGATAGTTTTTACCTGACTGTGTCCACTTGATTGTCTTGAGAACTTCCCAGAGGATTAGTGGTGCTCACTGGAGGAAGTGTCTGGTGGGCCTATAGGTGTGTGTAGCCCCCTCTCCTTTCCTTTGGATGCTGTCCTCATGTTCACCTTCCTGGCTACCATGAACTAAGCATCTAGGCTATGCCACATCATTCTGCTATGTTGTTCTTGTCTTGCAGCCAGCTAGCCATGGACTGAATCCCCCAAATCATGGGCCAAGTGAAACTTCTCCTTCAACTCGCAAAAGTTGGGCATTGTGTGTCTGGGATGGGGAAGCTCACGAAGAGAACTGGCACGAGAGGAATGAAAGGGGGAGGATTTTTCAGAGCACAAAAGTTGAAGAAAAAAGCAGGATACATGAATAATGACTGAAGACCCAGTGCAGGCTTGTTTTAAATAAATGTGACACACTCTCCAGAGTCCTGTAATATTTCTTAAAAGAGGAAGCAGAGCTCCTGATGAGCCTGGAGGAATTGTTGGAAAAAACAGACTAATAAATTATATGTATATGTTTCTGTAGGTTGCTTAGGTGCTAGGCACACCAGTTCACAACTCTAAGACAATAGTTTCTGTTGTAAGTCTTGCATCAAGGACCTGTAGAATTTCTACTGATTACTCTAAATACATGCTCCTCTGCTTTCTCCCTTGTGTTGGGCTATTCACATTTGACCTATGTGAAATATATCAGGGACTCTCTTGTCTTTTGCTTCTGTTAGGTTCAGAAGGTAGGAGGCCCTGCTAGAAAGCTGCAGAGCAAAACAAGACTGCAGTTAGGGCACCTATTGCCCCAGATGTCTTCTTGCTAAGTCACCATGTGGCATGTGCCCTCCACTGAAAGCCACTGCTTCTCCTGTGTTCTTTCAGCCTATGTGTCATGACATGTCCTAATATTCCTAGGCTCACAGTATTCCACTATCTTGTATTGGCTCTCTCAAATTTTGAGCATATCTTTATAAAAAGCCCTTGTCATCAACTTTGCTCCTATTACCTACCTTAAGCACACTGCCTGTTTTCACTGGGATCCAGACCGGTTCACTGGAGAACAAGTTATTTGTATTCTGGACCCTACCTCTAGTTACCTACTTAACCTCAGGGAACTTGTACTCCTACCTGGGCCTGAGATTTTCAATGTACAAAATGAGATGCAATGAGATGGAAAGGGCTTCTAGATCTCATATTCTCAAATGGAATGAGAAATTCTATAACTAAAATATCTCTACATCTCAGCATGATGTCTGGCCCATAGAGGCACTCCATGTTTGATGAATAATAAAATTCTAAAATATGCATCATGTCCATTTTATATCCATTCCTTACTCCACTGAAAATGTGGCTTAGGACAAGGAACTAAGTGTGTGTTTAAGTGCACAGAGAGCTATATTTAAGATTTCTTGTTTGTTATGATGGAAATGATAAAATATTTCATGTTTTTCTGGGCATTTAAGACTCCAAGGAGACAGTGCAGCATAGCAGAAGGTTCATGGGCCCTGGAGACAGGCATCATTTATTAAATTAATTTCACGACATATTGTATTGAACTGCTCCTTATGAATATATTATAAGTGGAAACAGTGACCTATAGAGAGTGTACCAGAGAAATGACATCTTCAGGAGAAGTTCTTTGAGCTGGCTGTTGTCTCCAAATAGTTTTGTCTCTACGGCTGTGACTAATCCTGGAAGAATCTCTCCTAAGAAACACTTCCCAGCTACAGGGCTACTTAGAGGCAGAACACAGAGAGAATTCCCATTAATGTTATTTTCTACTCTTTCCTTTGTTTGGTTTGAAACCCAGCTCATGGCTAAAGCACAAACACCTCTAATATACGATTCTACTAGTGTGGACCATTAGACCTGAAATCCAAATATAAATATACCCCAGGTTATAGATCTGTCTGGGCTAGAGCGCAATCATGTTTAGATCACTGGTAGCTCAATTAAAACATTGAGCTCTTGTGTCTTTGTGTTTAACTATCAGCTTTCCACAAACTATATGATTAGAAGTCAGTTTCCTCTTAGCAAATATTTTATGCTACCAAAATGCTCTTCCTCCTCTTCATCTTCCTCTTCTTCTTCTTCT
>NDGN011170531.1:0-10131 GCA_002564285.1 Tympanoctomys barrerae | reverse complement strand
TTTTTGCGGAACCTGGGATTGAACTGGGGCCCCTGCACTTGCCAGAGAAGCACTTATTCCACTGAGCCATCTCCCCGGCCCCTCTGCAATGTTATAAATAAGGATTTTTTAGGTGAATGCAGCCAAGACCCTAATTACTGCTGTCTTTCAGTTATCTGGACTACCAGCCACAACTATAGATAATGATTTTTGGAGGACTTCAGGTTTAGGATAAAATGAATTGATTCATTGTCCCTAATTTCCTGCTTCTGATGGGAGTAGAGTTCTCCAAATGAGAGGTATGCTCTTTTCCCATTTCCTTGCCCAGTTGTAAAGTTTGTCTTATGATTGATATGTAGATGCCTCTTTACCAAAAATTATTTTTCCTCCAGATATTTGAGTTCTTGGCTATAGATTTATTTATTTAGGAATAAAATAATTGAAGTCATCTTGAGTCCTTGACAAAGGAATGAGTAGGGGGCATACTTGCTTGATGGGTTCCAGGGAGAGGCTGAGATCTATTAATAATTACTAGCCCCACTGGCCTGGTCCCCGGGCGCACTGAGCCTGCCACTGAGACAGGACGTGGTGGTACAAGTCACTATGAGTTTGATATGTGTAGTGAGACCCTGTACCAAATACGTTTAAGATAATAGTAGCAATAATAATAATAGCTATCATTATTATTATTATTATTATTATTATTAGCCCCCCTACAGATGGAATGATTAAAGTCTCGGTCGCTATGAAGCCATGGTATCCACTTCAATGTCCACTCCCCATGATGGGCTTCAGCCACTTTCCATTTTGTCCTTGGAATTGGCTATCTTCTCTGTGCTTCATTTGCTCAAATGCAAATGGTGGTGTTGGAAGTGTTCAAAGCGTGAGTGCTTAATCTACAATTTGCAACCAGAGCTCAAAAATTGCCCCAATCTTTTTCCTTCTTCCTCTCCCTAGCCCCTCTGACATACCTGAACTGCCCTTGGGCTTTGAGTGATTTGGGGCCCTTCAGGGAAAGTGGATGAGGCCTTTAGCCAAGGGCTGGCTGACTGTCAGGGGACTGTGGTGCTACAGTGTTTGCTTTCTTGTTTCCTTAGCCTTTCCGATTTAGGGGGCAAGAGGTGTGTGGAGGGAAAGCTGGGTGTGAGCAGCCGGGTGGGCGGGGCTGTGGGCCACCCACGCTCTGGGAGCGGCGGGGACTTTTCTGGCTGGGTGAGGGACGTGCGCAGCGTGGCTGGACCCATGGCCCCAGCAGCTGCCGGGCTGTGTGCACGCGCGCGTGTCAGGAGAGTCGCGGCTGGCGCTGAGGCTGGCTGCGGAGCCGCCTGCACGTCATGACCTGGTTCTCGGGTGCTGGCGGCTCCGGAGGCAGCCACTGCTGCATTTTGCCAGGCCTCAGATGTGGTCGGGCTCCATTTCCTCCCTGCTAGCCTCTGGCAGGGCTGCCACCGGCTGCTTAAGGCAGGGGCTTCCGTCAGGAGAGCTGATCCTGCTCCCTGGCCACAGACCAAGAAGCTGGCAGGGACCCCGCAGAAAACATGGCGGGGGGGGGGGGGACCAACCCGGCCTGCCACCGTGCTTTGGGCTGGGAGTTGGCAGTTCTACGAGGATTTTCCTTTGCAAGTTGCAAAGATCTTTAATGAGTGGGGAATTTCAGGCTCAGCACCTTCCTTCAAACAGACTGTTTCCCTTTCCGAGTGCTCCTCGTCTTTTAGACATTTTCTCAATTTTCCTACTTTCTGCCAGTGTGTGAACCGTCCTGGTGCGTTGTAAAGCCAACAACTCTGCAGCACCAGAAATAGCAGGGAAAAATCTCACTCACAAATTCCTGCCCAGAAGTGTCCTGCTGGTCTTGTTCTTAGGCGCACACAGTTTGCACAAAGTTTGTTGGGTTGTACATGCTCTGTTCGTTTTAAGCCCTTGTCCCTAAATAAAAATGAAGTACAATGAATTTTGGAGACTTTGAGCAAGAATGTGTACCCATTCTCAGCTACACAGAGGTAAGTATTGTGCACATTCTGTGTGTTTCCTGTGGTGTTTATGTGTATGAATAGATGTATATTGTTAATAGGATTGGTAAACAGCATTATTTTTAACCTTAAGGGTTTTCCCCTTCATTCCAAAGAGTGTTCACTTCTCCCATTATAAAAACCCTTAACAAGTACATTCTTGAGTATCTTTTTTTTATTGAATGTGTTTCTCTGCATTTTTATATGTCCCTGTTCTTTATAATTTTGAACAATTGTATATTTACTGATGAAATACTATATTATTTTCTTATGTGTACATAAACATATTAGCTCTAGTGTTTGATATATTTTAAGCAATGTGATCTTTCAAAAACACAATTATTCATCTCCAGGGATAATATCACCTTGAGTTTTGTGTTTATCTTTCCTTTTTAAATTCTTCATTCTGTATATTTGTAGTCTTAATATATTTAATTTTGCGTGTCCATTAGAATAAGCAGAACGTAAGTAGGTTTTGTTGTTTTTTTTTTTAAACTCATTGTAGTCTTTGAGGTTCATGATCCTGTGGCTCATTCATTCTGACTGTCTAACATTCTGCTGTCCATGCTGTGGTTGATGAGCACTTAGAATACTTCTGTGCCATGAGTACCTGTGCTGTGAGGGTCTGTGTGCAAGTCTCCTGGGGTGCTTATACGAAGTTTCTCTAAGAGAGTCCGCAGGCCGTAGGACACATGCATGCCCAGCAATAAACGTGGTGTGATAAACTGTTCCAAAGTAATTCTCCTGTTCAGCTTTTTTTTTTTTTTTTTTTTTTGGAGGGGCGGTGATATATAAGGAAAAATTACTGCTAAACGTTTCCAGCACTTAGAAGTAAAATACCTTCACATGGTGCTTACAAGTACCTGGTCTTGTTAGGAATGGTTCTCATACTGTCATTAATCTCTGATTTGCAGATGAATAAGTAGAAATGCAGAAATAGTTAATAGTTGACTTGCTTAATAGTATACAGCTGTAGGGAATAGGGATGAGATGCAAATGAAGTATTCTTCCTCTTAAATTCTGTTTGTTGAGTATGCAATGGTCTTATTTTGTATTTCTTTAATTACTTTATTCCCAGTTTTCATGAAGAAATGTAACAGTTTTCATAAATAAATGTGTAGTTAAAAACAACTCTCTTATTGTTGAGATACTTGGGTTGTTTGTAGTTCTTCCTTATTAATGCTTCAGGGAAAATCTTTGGCACAGTAGCTTTTAAGTTTTTTCTGTATTCATTTTTTAATTTCCTGAAGTATGATTGAGTACTTGGTTAAAAATGGCTATGGTGTTCTGACTTGCTGTGTAATATCCCTCTCTGTGGTCTGTGTCCTTATCTATATGGTTCCTGTCTTATATTGGGGAGTGACATAGGGTCTCAATATGTAGTCCATGTTGACCTTGAACTCATTATATAGCCCATGCTGGCCCCAAACTTGCTGTAATCTCCCTGTCTCAGCCTCCTGACTACTGGGATTATAGACATGCACCACTATACGAGGCTCTATGGTTCCTGTTTTATAGGAGTTCGTGATTATTGAATGAATGAATGTGGAATGATTAGCCCAACAGGCGGTTATCATGGTGTTTCATCAGTGATATAGACTTCCCACTGCCACCTGCTTTTCCTTTCTTCTTTGGAGTCACATTAATTACTATTAGGTCAGAGAGCATGAATAGTCACAGTCCTCTACTTTGCTGAACATGATGGCCTCGGGGAATTAGACCCATTTTAGCACTTTCCTGCCACTGAAAGAGCTGTTTTATCTATCTACTTTCTAATAGGTTTTAAAAAAAAAGTTAGATTTTTAAATGTTTTACTGATACAAAGTAGCTCTGTGAACCACTTATTCCTCCACTTCACACAAGAACCTCCTCTGCCAACATGAGATAGTTTCAGGAAGGTAGACGTGAATCTCTTGGCTTTTCTGTGTGCAGAGAGAGCCAGTTGGGAGGTGGAGGATGTACATGTGGGACCAGGCTAGCCAGAGTACACATGTATGCACACATACCCTATTCCTCTACAAAAACAGGAGAATGTGTCATTCTCTGCCAGGGGTTCCTTAAAAGTCTGTCTCTCCACTAACAGATTGGGTTCATAACTAAATCCCAGAAGGGTAGGATCCTCTTAAGAGATGAATAATTGATCAGCTCTAGATAGAACATGCCATAAATACCCACCATGTGCAGTCAGGGAGAGGAGGGCCCATTCCTTTGGGGGTGGGGAAGAAGGATTTAGCTTCATAAGGAGGCAGATGCTAAACTATGGAACTAGAAAGCTCAAGATCTCAAGCAGGTGCTTGTGGAACAGAGCTAGTGCTATATGAGATTGGGAAGTGCTAGGTGGAACTTACTGGTCAGGGCATAGCCACCACTGTCCTGGAGATTCTGTGCTACAGGATGGGGTCCTGGTCTTGTAGAGTCTGACTGCAAACCTGCTCATCCTGGTTGGACATGCCTTCTTAGACACGTGTCTTCTAAGATGGTGTGTCACTGTGGACAGTCAGCATGTCAGTCCTCTGGACCCCATTCTCTAAGTTGACCCTTCCGTGAAGCCCCAAGAGGCTCTAGTCAACAAGGGATTTGCTGATAATATTGTTAATCTTTCTCCTAGCTTTATTTTCTTTCTTTTTTTCATGGTGTTGGGGCATGAACCGAGGGCACTCACATGTCCTAGGTAAATACTCCATTCCTGATCTATATCTGCAGCCTTTTTAATTTTGAGACAGAGTCTTGTTAAGTTGCTCAGGCTGGCCTCAACTTGCAATCCTCTTGCCTCAGGCTCCCAAGAAGGTGAGGTTGTGGGTGTATATCACTGTGTCCAGCTGTTTGCCCTTAATAGAGAATTACTAGACTGGTTTAAATATGTTGATACACTAAGTCAGGTTCCAGACTTGGGAAACTGGTGTCATTTCTGCACCTCTTCCTATGGTGTTGATGGAATGAAGTTTTTGAGAGTAGAGTTCCATGCTGTCTTAGTCCTGCATGCATTTGGGGCTTCTCAAGCCTCACAAAGGAAAGGGAAGCTGCCACGGCTGAATCCCTGTAGGTGTCTGAGGACTAGTGCTGGGGATTTGGGAGCCTGGAGATTTTGCTGTAGAGGAGGTAGCAGTGGGACATCAGCAGTCCTAACCAGGTAGGGTGCAGGGTCAGATTCCAGCAGCTGTCCTTGTACCTCTGGAGGGAACATGAAGTGTTATAAAGGCAAGAACTCTGACTGCAGGTGGCAGTTCATATGTACGTTTCAGCTGCTCATGAAGTAGAGGGGTTAGGTCTTTTCTTAGCTCCAAGGGCATTTTCTCTACCTCAGTAACATTTTACTTCCTCTCAATTTTCTACTAATCCCTCCTGCAGCCTGTGCTATAGGGACACCTGGGTTTTCCTCCAGGAATATAAATATACTCTGTGCTGCATTCTTGCTGTGGTCTCACACCCCTGCCTTATCCTACTTCAGGACCAGGACACACTCCACAGTTTACCCATCGCAAACCTTCTTGGCCTCATCAGGCTTCTGTACCTTCACATATGGGATTCTTCCTGTTTTTTCCAAAGTACCTTACCTGTCTTTCCAGCCTCATTTCACAGTAACTTTGACATGAAATCTTTCTGGGTACCCAAGTACTCAAATATGCACCTGTCCAGAGAGAACTACCACTGCTCTGTGTTCCACAGGCACACTCTGTGTGCCCTAATTCCACAGGGCTGAAGTGTTTTAGAGCATTTGTTTGTAGACCTGTCCTCCCCTTTCATTTTTATCTTGTTGAGGTAGAGAGTCTGGGTTTCTTAAATAAGACATAGATAATAGGACTTTGGAAGATCAATCATGCTCAAAGGGGAAGAGAATCAAGAGATGGAGGGAGTGGAGGGAAGAAAAAGGGATGAAAAGAGGAATTAAGATGTGTCATTAAGATGTGTACATGTACCAGTACCACACAAAGCATGTAAACATAATGTACTACACACACATACTAATAAACTTGAAAAATAAAAAGAAATAGTGAATCTGGACTATTGCTGGGTAATAAACTAGCCTAATATATAACAACACAACACAACAACCATAGTATTGTGTTCTGTGGATTAAGAAGTCAGAAATTTCATAGTATGAGTAGCCTTGTTGTATTACTTGATGCTTGTGGTGTCAGCCGAGAAGGCTTAAGAGCCCCTAGTAACTTGATGCCTGAGCTTGGACCCTCAAAGGGTTTCTCACGCACATGTTTGGTAGATAGTGGCAGCTGTTGGCTGGGACCTCAGTGGGGAATGTTGGCTGGTTCCTGCATGTGAGCTGCCTGTGGGCCTGGCCCTTCACAGCACGGTCACAATGAGTAAATGCCCCAAGAGAGCCACGTGGAAGATATGTTGCCCTTCTTGATCTAGCCTTAAGAGTCATGTAGTGTCACTTCTACCATTGTCACAAGTCCCCCCAGAATGAAGGGAAGGAAACAGAACCCTTCCTTTTGTGGAAGAAGAGCCAAAGTCACAAAATAACAAGGGGGATTGTAGTGGCTGTCTTTGGAAAAAAGTCTGCCACACTGGATATAAACACATGGCACCATTAAAATCTGAAGGCTAAAGATGTGATGGAATATGAGAAAGAGTTATGAAGTTGGTGACTGGAAGTCTCAAGGAAGGGTGAAGTATAACCAAAGAAGGTTGTAGGGTGGGGAAGATAACATGTTTATGTGTATGATAAGGGGGGATTTAGGGGATATAGACTTGCTTAAAGGAGCCACTGTCATGTGGGCAATTGAAAGGTGCACACACATGAAGGGCCTAGATTAGGCGGGCAGGAGTATGAAGGGAGGAGCTAGACTAGAAAGTACACATTCAGAGTTTTTTTGAATCTTATAATTGGGCACATTGGAGGATCATGGCCGAGGTTTGTGCTGGGAACATTGCCAAGTGCAAAAAAACAGGAAAGGAGCTATAGGAGATGAAAGTTTAATTTCGTTTTAGACAAGCTAAGCCTTAGTGGGCTTCATGATCCAAGAGTTGGAGCTTGCCAGAGGGCAGTTGAGAAGTCCAGGCAAGAAGCATATACTTAGGAGCATCCTCACAGCAGTGTTCGTTGGGGCTCAGAGAGAAATGAAAACTGAGAGGGACAGTGGGGAGGATTTCAGAGTTGAACAACGTCTGAGCTGAAACTCTTAAAGGACCTATATTCTCCTCCTGCCACCCACCCTGCTGATGGCTGCCAGACAACTAGTACTTGGTTACCAAGTCAACATCTTCATGAATATTAACTCCTGACTGGTAGGGGACTGTGGTCAGTGCATTTTTGAATTCCACTGTATTAAGAAAATTCTCCTCTTAAATATAAGGCCTTCTGTCTACAGCTTTCCCCACTTTCTAGTTCCATTTAAGTCTAATTCTTGTATGAATTGTTTTTATTGACAACTTATATTTGTATACATTTATGAGCTACCCTCTTACAGTTTTAAGCTGACCTGCTTTCCTTGTGTCCCTGAGGATGTGGCCCCAAAGGGAAGCCCGTATTCAGGTGAGACTGTCTGGGTAGAACAGTGCTGTCATGCCTGTGCTATGGGTCCCGTTTGAGTTATGTCATAACTCTGTGTCCAACTATGGGACCCATTATTAGAGAATGACATCATCTTTAAAAACTACAGCTTGCTTTTAAAAAGAAAAAAGAAAAATATGTTCATCTAGTAAGGGGAAGTATTATTTTTAAAATGTTATTTAGATGTACACAGTGGATCACAGTGTAAAATGTACTTTTTAATATAGAGTATAGTCATAAAGTTTGAAAAAGTCACCTCATGTCATTGGGTGTACTGTCAGCTAGTTGTCCATCTTTATCTCTTCTAATTCTTGAAAATTTAAATGCTTACTGCTGCCATTTTTAGATGCTTCTCTTATCTTTAATTTGCATAAACATAGTTTGGGGTCATAGTAGAATCCTATTTGCTGTTAGATTTTTTTTCCTTCCTAGCCTGCTGATCTTTTGGCACCTAGTCCAGGCTGTTTGACCTTGGAGCACCTGCTGCAGTCACTCAGCATAGTTTTATTGCTATTTTTAACATCTGTCTATTTAAGAACTATTCCTTCTCTGTAAATACATTGAACAGGACAGTTGTGAGAACAAAGCCCTGTGGTAGACCACTAGAGAGTCTGCCTCCTGGGACTTGATACACCTCTTGTGCTGTTTGAGCATGGCCACCTACCAAGTGGGCAGCCAGCCCTAACGGCCTGCAATTCTCTGGAGCTTGCCTCAGAGGGGTCATAGCTCATAGCAGACCTTGTGAAACTTGAACATCTTCAGACAGAGTTGCAAACTAGAAAGGCTGCAGGGGTTTGGCAGGTAACACAAGTGAGTGAAGTGATAATTAATTCAGGTAATTAGTAAGTAATCTCTGATCCTGGACTTGCTTTCAAGAAGGCAGTGTGGAGTGGTGAAACTGGGGGATGAACTGGAAAAGTTATGTTCTGGGCAAAGTAGTAGCCATGGCTCTGTTATAGACAGTTTGTAAGATAGAAAGGGGGACCTTCAAGAATATCAAGGTTTCATAGGTGGTTTTATTTTTGAATGCTGGAAAGTCAGGCATTAACTCTGTATAGACCAAACAAAACAGATCTGTAGCAGACTCGGTCTGTTCCTGTTAGCTAGGGTGTCTCTATATCTGCTGTTGACCACATGATGCAAATCGGTGAGGTTGATTGACGTTGACGGGCTGACAGGCAGCTTGACTTGTGGTTCCTCTTGGAGGCTGTTTTTTGTTGTTGTTGTTGTTGTTGTTGTTATTGTTGTTTTCAGAACTGGGCATTGAACTCAGGCCCTTGCACTTGCCAGGCATGTACTTATTCTACTGAGCCATCTCCCCAGCCCCTTGGAAGCTGTTTTTAATCCTAACTGGGGCTGTTTTTAAGCTCAGAAGACTGACATTTGGGGCTGCTTCTTGCCCTTTTTCTGTTAGCACCTTCTTCTGCTGGCCAGTTTGCTTCAGGATCACTAGCAGGTGTTGATAAATGTGTCAGTAGGATTTTTTTGGCTGGGAAACTGGATTCTAAGGTTTCTTAAAATCTCCCAACCAGGCTGGTTTTGCTTCCTCCCTCTTACATCCATTATCTGCTTTTCCCTTCTCTACTTCAGAAAGCATTTTCTTTCCCAGACAATCCATGGGTACAAAGCTAACCTAGTCCTTCCTTGTTCCTATTCACTCTCCAGAAATAACTTTGAAAATCCCTTTAGTTGTCTTGACCATTTTGGGGACATCTCAGCTCATGGAGCATTAGTCTTTCTGACACTGTTTCTGTAAATCAGTGCTCCACTCACAGTTCATCTTGGTTTTGTATGCCCTGCCTGTTACACATAAGCATGTAAACTTCGTAACTTCAGATTTTGTAGTTTTTGTTAGGCAATTTATTGTATGCCTTTACAGAGGGAATGTTGGGTCATCAACTATATTTTTAGGCATCTAGAAAGTTATCTTTCACCCTGTTGAGAGGCTAGATAATTAAATGGTCAATGGGAATGAGAGGCCTTTCTTTGTCCTAGGAGTGTGTTACTGTGCTGGCTATGGGTGGGAGGCACATAAGTCATTATGATTTGGACATAACTTTGCAGGAACTAGACCTGGTGGGAGAGGTAACCATTTGAACATGACATAGTCCTGGCATGTGCTATGGGTGCCATGGGTTCCTGGGGGGAGGAGTCATGGTGTACGTGGTGCCATAAGGTTCCAGAATAAAGAGCCATAGATAACGTCATCAGCTGGGAAGGAGGAGGTGACACTAAGCTGGCGCTTGAAGGATAAGCTCGAGTGACCCCCCCCGTGAGAGGCTGGGAAGGCTGGTAACTGCATATACAAAGCTTGGTGACATTGGAGAACATGGCCTGTTAGATAAACATAAGGGTCTTTTGTGGGTAGAACAGAAGCAGTGAAGAGGTGAGGCAGGACCTCACTGCCCTCGGGGATGGTCCTACTGCTTTGGGATCCCATAAGGATCAAGTCGGACAGTTCTGGGGCTAGCATCTGCTTAAAGTACTTTGTTTCCTATTAGAGAAACTAGCATCTTTTTATCTAAAATGTTTACATTTCTGCTTTATTTACCTAACCATTTTCTCTATATGTGTGTATTTTACTTTTATATATATATATATATTTTTTTTTCAGAACTGTTTGAAATGAAG
>NDGN011170530.1:0-14100 GCA_002564285.1 Tympanoctomys barrerae | reverse complement strand
AAATATTTATTGAAAAATTCTGTACATGTACAGGTATGTGTGTACATATAAAACTGCATGAGTTGACATGCACATATGCTTTGATTATAGAGTCAAAATTAAGTTTAAGTTAATAAAAAGCCTAACATTTTTTGAAGATACCATTGTGCTTGAAGGGGAACTAATTTGTGCGTATTATCGGTTCATAGAAATAAGGTAGCACAAAATTGAGATGGTAGAATCTCAAGAAAACCTACTTCTCTAAAAGAGTGTCCAGTTTGTAATTGCTTAACCTCACATATATAATGTATTATTCATTATTTTCTCAGACATTCCAGGTCCTATTCATTGGGCAGGAAAGGCAAGATTCAGATGAATATACATCTTCAAATATGCAAAATACTTTTTGATAATATTTTGGGAGAATTATCTATAGTAGACAATGAATAGTGTCATGGTTCTGTTAAGAAATCAAGTCAGCAACCTGTAGAACTAAGCTTAGTTAATAAGCGCAAGTTGTGCGTTCATAACTCTGTCAGTATCAGTATCAGATATTATGTGGAACAGAAGTCAGTATGCAGGTATATAATTATAATATCCAGTTTTCTCTTAAACAAAAGCTAGGTTTTGAAAATTTGCTTTGGGTGTTTGAGACTTCTTTGAAATTTAATTACTTCTCTTAAACTTCTATTTTGAAATTAATTATTTTTTAAGAAAAGGGCTATTACTTGAGCTTTCTCAGAAATAAATGGAATTAAATAGCCTAAATCTGCTCTTTGAAACTTTCAATTCAATTTAGGCTTGTTGAAATACAATGTCAGTTTCTTATCTCAATACTCCATAAAAGCATGTTGATGAGTTACAGATATTCAAAGTACAAAGTCAGCTTCTAAAAATTGTGTTTTTTTCCTGAAAAAGACAGAGCTCTAGTCTCCTATGAATTCCAAGATAGAAATCATTCCTAGATTACTTGAGATAGAGTAACAAGGCACATTGTTACATTTCTCCTAAATGCTAAAGGACAGAATTTCAGTTTGGAAATTTTTATAGTGTATTCAAATTTTATAAATTTCAAAGTATTTTTCCAGCTATTAATACTTATTTAAGGCCTCCAATTCCTTTGTTTCAGTTTCTAACCCAAGTTTCATTTTGCATAGGAAGTTAGTGAGGAAGTTAGTGAGGAATTGAGGACTCACATTTAAAGTGTGTAGGAAATAAAAAACCTCTACATCTTAATCAGTGGCTCTAAAACAGCACAAGTGGGACTAATTTCTGTATTGACTCTAGAATATCACCTTCAACCTTGGGCCCAAAACCTTTTTGTGGCTGAGACACTAAAATTAGCATCAACCAAAAAAATGATTAAGGTAGAAAATGCAAAGAGGGGTGTTTTCTCCAAATCTACTAATTTATTCTTCTAACAAAAACTCGAGAGTTAATGCCCGCAGTGCATAGATAAAGAGTATATTGCTCAGTGACAGTGAATATCTTCATATAGGTATATGTTTATTGATATGTGACATTGCTAGCTTCTTGTTTGGCCTAGAAATGCCAGGGATAAGAGAGTTCTTCAGAGGGCAGGGCACATGGCATTGTGTTTTGGAAATATTATATGCAAAGAACCAACAAAGTAACTTAGGAGATGAAAAGCCATGTATTGCAGACAGACGCTCTTCAGCAATTCCATCCCAACAAACTCAGTGTAAAGTGAAAATATTTTAAAGTCAAAATGAATTGAAATACGATAATTACCGAACCTCAAAACTTAGCCCCATCTACCTTACACATGTTCATAATATTTGTATTAGTTGACAACTGGGAAAAAAATCATCTTATACAAAGACTATACTTCATGCAATAGTTTGAACAAAGTATTAAGTATATCATGCAGTATTTTGAATATTGAATTGAAAGTTAAAAATTAAATTGCTACTTGGTATAATTTTGCACTTCATAAATTGAAAAATCCTAATTGAAATGCAACAGAATGAATCTGAAAATAAAGCAAACAATCAAACAAACCAACAACAATCAATGATTTTTTTCTTTTTTTACTTTTTATTTTCCTGACTCCACAAAAACTCAAAGACCAAAGGAGTGTAAGGCACATATGCTGCTTTAAACTACAATTGTTTAATGGAGAAGGAATAAAAACAGGTTTTAGAATGAAAGATTAAGGAGAAAAGGGGGAAATCCTGTGTGTTATAAGAAGTAAAATTCTTTTGTCTAGATTTCACTTATTTATTTATTTGCTTATTTATTTATTGTCTTTTTGAGACAGGGTTTCACTATGCAGTTCAGGCTATCCTAAGACTTTCACCAATTCTCCTACTTCAGCCTCCCCAGAGCTGGGATTAAGGGTGTGTGCTACTACACCAGGGCTTCATTTCACTTCTAAATCCCTGAAATATTATTCCAGAGAACAAAATGGCTGTTACTCCTGCAGAAATTTCCTCACATTTCTTCTGCATATGGGAAAAGAAAATCCAACAGAATGTGTTTGAAGACATAAAGGAACAAAATAAAGACTATTTCTTATAGTCCCACTGATTTCATCCACCTAAAAGCTCTATAAGGGGCTGGGGACATACCTCTTCAGTCTAAGTGCCTGCCTGGCAAGTGCAAGGACCGTGTTCAATCCCCAGTGCCACACACCACGTCAGCCCACACCGAAAGCCCTGCCATGCAGGCCACCAAAACTGGGTTTGGTGATGCACATCTGTAACGCCAGTGCTCGGAAGGCTAAGATAGGAGGATCACTATGAATCTGAGCTGTACAGAAAAACCCTGAACAAAATAAATAAGTAAATACTTTTTTTTAAAGACTATTTAAGCTTTCACATCCTGACCTCACAGTGATTTGTTGATGAACACGTCTTCTTTGAACCAGTTATCTTTTCTTTCTCCCTGGGTAATTTTCACTTGGATTTCTGTACCACTACGTGGAGTCTTCGTGTTGGCATCTTGCCTGGCTGTAAAGGGCAAAATCCTATTTTTTTGACTTCAGCTATTGGCTCAGCCATAAACTTGTGTCCATGTGATGCAGAAAATTCAATTAGGGGAAAGAAACTTGCCTGTTTTCTTCTGGGAAGGAAGCTTTCACAACCTTCTGGGTGGACTTCCTGATGCAGTTTTGCCCTGTAGAGAATGAGAACACACACAGCTCCAGAACTATTTATTAATGACATTCTGCAATCAGCTATGGTGAAAGAAAATGACAGAGGGAATATGGAAACTTACATGGAAAGAGGTCTTTATAAATTCATTCATCTAGAAATACAGATAACTGGGACTCTCTCTTCAGATAGACACTTTCCAGTAGAGAGTTAATAAGTTCTTTCTACCAGTTATTGGCATTAGGTGTTATTCACAAGAAAATTCTGCCCTGTAGACATGGATTTAGGATCCTCTGCATTTTTGCCATCTCTTTGATCCTCATAGTTAAGACTGATTGATCATTTATTTTTTAAGCACAACATTATCAAAGAGATTTTTTTCCTAAAATATTTTGAACTGTATTTGATAGAACAGCATAGTCTCTTTATTTTCAAACTGTACTGCATGCAATCTTGGAATTTGTATGGAGTGCAGAGAAATTTTTGAGAGAATTAAACCAACACTTGGAGAGAAAGGAACAGTATAAAAATAGTTGTAGTTGTTCTATAGTATCTGTTTCCTGGTGTCATTTATTGCCTTTTGTGAAACTTGAATTTGTAATACTTTTTCATTTCTAAAACCAAAAGAATACTCTGAATGTGTCTCTTGTTCCTTAAGGGCATAAGGTCATCAAAGTGATTTTTTTTTCCTTTTTTGCAACCTTAGAATCCTGGCATTGTTTTTCCTATGAAGTACCCATGATTTTATATTGTGACTTTTTGGACTAATACATGTGATAGTGGGTATAACATTTCACCTTAAAATATTAATAGACATAATGGATGTTTTACATCCATATTACAGAAAAAAAGTTTCAGTCTATTTTATCTATTACCATAATTTATTGTGTTGAGGAGTTAAATCTTCCCAAATATTGATATCAGAGACAGTACTGTTGAATATAGTTGAGGAAAATTGCATATTTGTTTCTACCAAGTACATTTCCAGGACAAATGTTTTGAGCGCACAGTCATATAAGAATATTTACAGATACAATCCGTGTACTTCAAAATTATTTCTAGCTGCATAAAAAGTAATCAACAATTAAATGAACAATTTATGAGATCAGCAATTTCTTGAAAATGTTAACAATGAACACTACATATTTTTTCTTTCCTTTGTCAGTTTTATGAGTCTACTTATAGCAGAAATGTTAAATTTTTCTCTTTGCATTTGATTCTCTTTGTTATTGTGACTCTTGTCCTACAGAACATTTTAAATATTAAATGTACATTTTGTTCTTTTTATTTAAGATTTCTATTTTTCTCTAATTACTGTGAAAATCATATACATACTGAAATCATTCTTAGGAATTTTCTTTTATTTCCTTCTAGCACTTACTTTTAAAAATAGGAGGAGGCTAATTTCAGTCTTTTCCCACCAACTATTTTATGTTAACTTCCTTCTTTTTATTGTGATTTTAATGCTTTCCATTTATTGTAAAGGTCCTACTAACCTGTTTTGAAACTGTTTCATCATTGTTTTATCTCAGTAAAATAAATAAAAATTATTTAAAATAAATAAATAAAATTTTAATTAGGTATGAAAGTACTATATGCTCCCCAAATTAAATCTCAACCAAGTGCATCTAAAATTTAGTCATTTTCCTGTTTCTGTTCATTGTTGCCACCATGACCTAGAGGTACAAAGTAGTGTGAATTGGGCTGGGAAGATAGCTCAGCAGCTTTAATGCCTGGCTGGCAGAGCACAAAATCCTGAGTTCCACTCCAGTATCAAAAAAAAAAAAAGTTTGTTTTATAGTGTGCACAGATCTTAAATATGAGATCCCATATGGACTTATGCATGTCCTGGGTTTTCACACCCAAAATACAATTTAATATACCAATGTAATATGCCTAAAATGGCATATGAAAATTTTTGGAGAATTTTCATGATAGTATGCAACATGTTCACATGTTTAGTGCACTTTAAATATGATATGAAATGGTCTATGACCATTTGCTTTCCAATAACTTATTCAAAATCATTTTAAGAATAATCTTAGTCATGGTTATGAAATGGATCATTGACTACACAAAAGTAGTGTTTGGAAATGTTGTTTATGTTTTAGTCTTATGTTTCACTGTACATACTTAGCCCTTACCAACAGGTTTTATCAAATATTATCTGCCAACATTTTGCTTGGAATCACGATCTGTTATTTGTATTCATTTGCATTTTGGCTGGCATTCATTATTTTTCTTTTCAGTGACAATTTCTGTGTAGTAAATTTTACTCACTCTTACCTGTCAGTCTCTTCAACTTGTGAATGAAAGCTTGACTCAATACAAAAGCTTGGTTACTGTTTCAGTTTATTTCATACTTCTATAACAACATATCTAACACTGAATAATTTGTAAAGAAAACAAATTTGTATACCCCACACTATAAATATAGGAAATTCATGATTTACACACAGGCATCTGATTCAGAGAGGATCCATTTGCTCTTTTTCTCTACATTGATCCACTTTTCTGATGATGAAACAAAATATTGATACACAGAAATTATCATCTGCTTAATTTTGACTCATGGTGTCCAGGCCTGAGTCCATTGTCAGCTGTCGCTGAGGCAGGAGTATTTTGGCTGAATGGAACGGTGAGGGGACTGCTCACTTCACCATCTTCAGCAGGGGTAGGAGAAGCACAAGAAGGAAAGGGATCAGGGGACACAGCGCATTTCCACAGCCCTCACAGACTTACCTGTAAGGGTGCTTTTCGAATTCCCTGCATGGCTCTCAAGCCACTCAGGGTGACCATCAAAATTAACCATTACACTTCCCATTAACTGTGACATGTACTTTGTTGCTCTATATTATCATTATTTTAGGGCCATAGTACATACCAAAAGGCAGAAAATTTAGCTTTTTATTTTATGAGTGGACACTGGATACTAATAAAAATCACATTTTTCTCTTTTGTTCAATTTAAGATATAGCTGTTTCAGGTATTTCTTTCTGCTCTTTTACTTGTTTTACAGGTCTAGTTTTTCATGCTGTTAAGATTATTTCTATAGTATTATGTTATATTTTACTTACATAGTATTGATTCTATCCCAAGTGAAAGATAATTTTCAAAAACATAAAGTTAAAACTCCCATGGAAATATAAAATAAACTTACAGAAAGAATTCTTATGCTCATTAATTAATGAATTGTACATTATGAGATAGCCAAGAAAATTTCAGTAATTACTTTTATTAATTTTATGTATAACAGACATGCCAGTATTAGATGGTGATATTAACATTAATAAGGTTACCTGAATTAACCAATGGGGATATCTCTTCTATGAGACAGAAATTATTTTCTTCTCTGCAGGGAAACATTTATCTTGAAGATTGGTAAAATACCCAACATGATAAAATATCAACTTATGGGGCTGGGGAGATAGCTCAGTTGAATAAGCACTTCCCTGGCAAGTACAAGTGGCTGAGTTCAATCCCTGGCTCTGCAAAATATAAATAAATAAGTAAATAAATAAAATAAAACATCAACTTAAAAATTACATACTAATAACTCTTAGATATTCCTTTGCTTATCCAATATTTTCATAATTTTTGATAACTTTTCTTGTCCTATTTCCCACTAAAGTTTAATTACTAATGATTAACCTCTATGACATAAGAGTATTGACTCTCAATGTTAATGTTTCTTAATGTTTCAAATAGGAATGTTTGGCCCATCTGTCAAGTGTGTTTAAGCTGACAATGGAGATATGACCATGTTGGTCTTTTCTTCTCTTTACATATCAAACTTTGTTAGACTGAGAAAGTGTATATTGAAGAATAACAATGAAAACAAAAATCCACTTGGTATTTCATTATTCTTTCAAATGTATTCCTGAACCTTACAGCAAGGCTTCTATGAGACATACAAGGGGGGGTGTTATTTAGTGGCATAACTTCTCTCACTTTATGTTAAATCGAATTTATTCAATATTTTAAAAACTTATAGAACCTCACAGAACACAGAATAAATCTTAATAAAAATTAAAGCTTTAAAGAGAATGTATCACAGAATAAGCTTTATACAACATTTACAAAAAAATTAGAAAGTCATAATTCCGGGATGGAATGCAGAACTTGACCAAATTTTCTGGATATTCTAGGAATGCATGCACATGTACTATGAAAAGGGATGGGAAATAAGGCGCTATACAAAGTAATGTTGTTATAAAAAATGGTCTGTAAGGCTATAAGGTGAAAATATATTTACAAATTATATTCCTTTCATTAAAGTTCTTCCCATGGGGAATAGGACTGCGTCTTTGAAACCCATATACTCATGAACTAGAAATGAGCAAGTCTGTAAACAGTGGCCCATACTGGAAGACAGCAGTCTCACCTTTTGAGAGGGAATTTATTAAAAAGTAAGGCATGCAGGCAAAAATGACCCATGTGTTGAATGTTTCAGACTTCAACTTACATTTAGCACAGTAAAGCGAGCAGGTAACTATGCTAAAGAGCACTGATCAATCTGTTCATGGACATAGAATACATCTTACGTGATTTATCAGTATAGTTTTGACTGCTTAGAAACAATAGCATCCTGGCTGCAATGGCAATATCAAGTTCTCACATCTTGGGTGCTGACTTACCAGAAGCAGGAGATGTGCCTGCTGCTGATGCTGGGAAGAATAATTTTGTATAAGATGAATCTGGAGTATTAATTAGCATGGAAATCTGAAAATCTCTTAACATATACCAATAGACACAGAACCTGATGAGACTATGCTAAAGTATGCACAGTATGCCAGTAGAGTTAAATTAGGACACAGAACATAGATAAATCTATATTCACATAAGTATATTGAGAGAGAACATGTTCCCATGTAGAAGAATGTCAAGGAATTTATGCAGTTAATCCACCATGGAGGAGAATACACGTAATCAACTATGCCTGCATAAGAACATTTCTCCAATGAGAACCTGTGAAAAGAAAAAAGAATAACTTTGTAGTAGAAAAAATAGAAAAGCATTACCTCAAAGCAAAAGCATTACCATATGAAAAGATAAAAGTAATATAGATAGCATGTTATTATAGTTTGTGTCTAGTTGTCCCCCAAAGCCTCATGTGGTTATTGGGGTGGCTTCTGGAGTTTGTGTTAATTCATGATGCAAAGTTAGGATTATAGTTGTGAGTGCGACGCCTGTCCTGGGGCAGATAGCCTGAAAGTTATAGCAAGAGGAGAGAGACTCGATCTCTGCAGCACTGTTGCTGCTACTCCTCCCTTATCCTTTCTGCTCCTTGCCACCACCATGAAAGGTCACACTCCTCCATGTGCCACTCTGCCTTGGAGCCAGCTGAATATGGACTGAAATCTCCACTAACTGTAAGCTAAATAAAGCTTTCCTTCCTTAATTTTGGGTGCCAGGTACTTTGTCCCAGCAATGAGAGAAAAGTCACCAATACCATTTGATGTTGATGCTGTATGAAAAGAAATCACCCTTTCCTTTAAGGGACTTTTTGTCCTTCAAACACATTACATTTCCCCCCAATGGAAACATGACGTGTGTGTGTGTGTGTGTGTGTGTGTGTGTGTGTGTGTGCCTCTGTGTGTATGGGAGGCACACAGAGGGTTGCCTGGGTTGGACTTGACCTTGCCATTCTCTGGCCTCAGACTTCCAGAGTGCTGAGATTACAGGTGTAATCAGCACCTCTAGTAACATCTGACGTTTAAATGTTATGTAGCCTGGATAGGATCTTCAAACTTAAGAGATTTTTTTGATAAAAAACTAAGGGTAAACATGGTTGGAAGTGTAGGTCAGTACCCAGTTGCTTGTCCAACAGTTTCTAAGCTTCATGATCAGTTGTCAGACTAACAACAGAGGAAAGCAATATAGAAAAGTCAAGAATGCATTGAACAATTATTGACCAACACTAACGCATTGATCATATTATCAATGACAGATGTATCATACCAGCATAAGATGTTAATAAAGTTAAAAACAGGTTTGGGGTATTTAGAAACTCTTCTTTCGCAATAAACGTGTAGAGTTAAAATAGTTTGAAAGCAAAAATTTATTGATGCAGTATAATAAATAGAGAATAATATAAATAGATTTTTAAAACATTATTATGTATTTTAATAATATTAGTACTAATGACTAGGGGTATTATTGCTACAAAAGCACAATTTTGAAGCAAGTCCCTTCAAAGTCATGTCTTATGATGTTTCTACTATTAATTCCCTCATGTGTAAGTTCTGCATTTTACCATCATTAAAACTCAGATAAATTTTTCATTATTTTGCAATTGTAATCTTAATTGCATGACATTTCCCTCCTCTGTTTTAATATGTGGTAAATGTCAACATTCTTCTTGAAAGGGCCAGATAGTAAATATTTTACACTTTGAAAGCCACACAGTGTCTGTTACAATATTTAACTTGTCCATTGTATCTGAAAAGTACCCATGGGCAAGATGTGAAAAAATGAATGTGATTATGTTCCAATAAATCCTCATTTGAAAGAAACATATGACACTCTGTATTTGCCTGCAGGGTATGGTTTCTTGCACCCTGATTAAAAAGACACATGCTTGTATATTTTACCTTAATTATTAAAACATTTTATTATCTAAAAAGAAAAATTTATCTCATTAAAATCTCACACTAATAAATATAGGGATTCAAAATGCACCATTTTAAAATGTAGAGTTCTTAATATTTGAATGCAGAGAAAAGTCTGACTCCAGGGCTCAAAGAAATAAAACCTGCTTTGTCATATTTAACATTTACACATTCTAACTTTTAAAACAATTAGTTAGACAATAAATCTAAGCAATTTTTATAACTAATGATATCTTTCTGTGCATTTACTTTTAATAACATAACATTTGATGAAGTAGATTGATCATTATAGATAAATTAGTTAATCTAATCTTATTAGTTTTCTAAATATGTCTCTTGGGAAGAGTAATATTGACACTTATTTAAAGCATTCAAAAAGATTATTCTATTATTTTGTTTTGTTTCATTTTGTTTTGTTTAAGAATACACTGCTTTGGTCTGGCCATTATCCAAGATGTCATGGTCTACTAACTTATTTCTTTCTTTAGAAATTAAAAAGAAAATCAATTGATTTCCATGTGTATTCATAAAGTTCTTGACAATTCTGGTCAACTACAATATATTTCACTTAAATTATATTTAAAGGTGTGTGAACAATTCTGAGTTAGTGTGGAATCATATTACCAAAGACTATTCAGCCTGTATTACTGTTTGTCTCAGATACCAAGAGGAATAACATTTAAAATTTTTCAATATTTGCTTCCAAGTTTTTGTTCGGTACAGTAATGAAGTTTTAAAACATATTTGTAAACTATTTTAAGGTGACCAATTTTTATAGTACTTCTTTAAGGAAGTATGTTTCAAAATTAAATGCAATTTCTAAAAAGAACCCTAATGAATTTACAATACTACTTTCAAATCCATGCTTAAGAGCTTTGGTTTGAAACAATAATAGAACAAAATCTTGGGAACTTAAGCTTTGACTTTTTACTCTCTGTAGCTGCCTGGTTTTCTGGAAATTGAAATTGTTTAACCTTCATTTTATAAGGTGGGGTAGAAAGAGGTAGAAGTTAGTTACTACTCCATAAAATTTATGAAGATATAGGAAGTTTTACCCTGCATTACTATCAAATACTCTAAATCTCAAGAGAAGGGAGAATGTGTGAGAGTGCTGAAACACATCAGTTATTGAACTCTTGACCTTTCATCATGACTGAAAACATTGTCAAATCTCATCTACTAAAAAAGTTAGTAATATTTCATATTCAGATTCCTCTTAATACTGATATTCACTCAATAGGATATATTCATGTTTTTAAATAAGACAAGTAATTGTTTTTATATCGCTACAACTTGGCAGTAGCATTACATTTTCAGAGAATTTTCTTTCCATTTTCTCCTAACTCTGAAAAACTTCACTGCATTTTGAAGTTTAAAAGTCTTTTATTCAAAAATGTCAGAATTGTGAGCATTTTCAAAATGTTGGCAAATGAAGTTGTAAAGAGAAAGATAATGAACATACTAAAGAACACATAAAACATTGAGCCAAGAATTTAGACTCAAGAATACAAAACTTTCATTTCATTTGATCTGTTTAAAGTCTAATATGTTTAAGTTACTTCATGCATTTTCTATCAAGGTTTTACTTTCATAACTATACTTCATTTAGAAACACAAAAAATGTGACCAGTGGATTAGAAAAACCTTTCTGTTTTTCCTAAACATATGTTCTGGGGGATTAAAGACAGAGTTTTATTGTTTCATATGTAGTCTATAGTCAAAGGCTATGGGAAATCCTTTAAGTTTTTTCTAAAGGACAGTCAAGCTGACTCTCAGGATCAGAAGCGAAACAAAGACTCTAATTGTCCTTGCAACAGAGGTGCACACAGCCGCAAGACTTCGCTGGGAATAATATCCCGCTTTGTTTTTCAGGACCTCCCTCGAATTCTCTAAGCTCTGTCATTCGATCACGAGAACGCTGAGTGAGTTGGACATGCAGTTGGGCTCTTGATTTAGACCACTACTTGCACTCTAAAGAGGGCATAGATGGACAGCTGAACATAAGGGGTAGGGTGTTTCAGCCACACAATAAACAGAATGTGTTCTTAGTTTGCGGAACAGAGGGGCTTATTAAAAGTTGAAAACTGGCAGTGAATGGGAAGCTTAGAAAAATACGCAGCCATGATTCCTCTCCTTAGTGTTTTCTGCAGTTTCTATTGTATCTTGTTTTCAGCATAAGCAAGTGACCTCGAAATCCCATAAACAGCACATAGAACGTTTCTCCTGTTTTCTGGGTGGATGACTATTATCCTTTCATCTTGAAAGGTCATGGTGTATCGATTGAAGAAGTATACCACTTGTTTTTGAGTGTCCTCTGTACTTGAAGTGATTTGTCTGTTTGCTTTATAAATGGTGGCCTGTCCCAAAACAAGTGAAGAATTGGTTATTCATCTTTTTATGTCTTACATGTAGCTAATTTGACCCGAAAGGAAACTAAATGTTCAATAATATTTAATATATATTTTGTTGAATTCACGCACCTATAATATTTAAATAACAATGGAATACCCTTCTATGACAAAACAAAGCAAAAAAGGGATACATTTTTTGTATCTGTATATTCAAAATAGCTAGGATTTTTTTACTAGGATATACAGCTACTTTCTCTCAATTCAATGAATTGAAAGATTTGTTCTAAGAGTATTTGTGGACAGGATATCGTGTCTGCATCTTGTACTATGAATAACCACTCAAAAGACAACAATATGAAATGTGTTAATTATGAAACTGTCCTACTAACCAGTTTTGAAACTATCTCATTGCTGTTTCTCAATAAAATTATTAGAAAAATAAAAAAAAATTAAAAAAGATTTAATGCATCAAAAGTGTATATTTTAGAGATTACTACAGCTGGCCTTAGAGTACATTGAACAGTGAAAAGTATGTTATACTGCATGAAGCTATTAGAAGAGCCTATCAATTAAGTAGAAAAATAAAAAGCAATATTTTGGTGACAATAACCTTTTGAATTTAAAATTCAAATTTGGTGAATATTTGGTGAAATAATCTTTAGAAATACAATTTTTAAGTTGTATTTACTGTCCTCTGCAAAGATGGTCCTAAAGTAATATCTAGTCTTTGTGCATAGTAAGAGATTCAATAAGATTATCTTAATTTAATGTTCAATAAGTAGGTAAATCTTTGGCTTCATGTATAGATATTAAGATTTTCATCTTTCCTTGGGAAAGTATGTAACATACTGGGCCCCAGAAAAAAAGTGAAGGTTAAGAAATGATATGACAGGTGTTTGATTTCAAAAAGGTATGACTAGATTCACTTAGTGAATTACTAAAGCATAATCACTGAAATATATAACATTCAGCAAACTAAAAATAATAAGGTACAATTTTTATTTGTTAGGCTCATATGTACTCTCAAAGGTTACCTTTTTAATGATTTATTTAAGTAGTAGAATGTGGAAAAATATTAGAGTGTAGAAAATTATAAAAATCTCAGATATTAATGGTTGGCTGTCTTTTGGCTCATTGATAAGGGAAATGGATTTTTTGGAATCAATACTGCAAAGTTTTTGCAAAAGTGAAGACAGAAACATTTGTTAAATTTTTTCTCCCAAGAGTCAACTATTAAAGAGATAATTAGATGCAATGAAAATTTATTCTCTGAACCACAATAATTTAAATTCTCTAAACACATAAGCAGGATCTTTTACAATCCTGTTTTTTGGTTTTTGGTTTTTGGTTTTTAAGTCTGAGAGCCGGCCAAATACACCCTGTAGACTGTTTCCTAAAAAATACAAAAAAAAGGAAAAAAGAAAAAAAAACCCTGAAATTATGTGTTGTGAAGTGAAGCATCATAGATATATTAACTTAATAATATGAAATCTGAAAACGTAATTTATTACAAATATAGTTCCATTACATAACAAACTTAGTATCTCCTTCACTAGTTTATAACTTTGAGTTAATATTTCTGATGTGAATAAAGGAAACAACATAGATTTCAAAGGAATAAACAGATCAAATCATTTTCTACAGGATCCCCAGTGGATATTCTTTGTATATTAATTTTATATCAACATAAATGGAAGAGTTTTTGAGTTACTGTAAAGAGGCTTGCCAGACTTAAGTTTACCCCCCAACCCCCGCCCATCTCAAATCTCCAGTTCCCTCGTGGTGGTAAATGAAACAAGGAAAGGGACTGATCAGGAAGCACACAGATTTTCTCATTAAAGTGAATGAAAAACTTTAAAAAATAAAGAAAGATTAATAAAAAAGAAGACTTCCGGCTCCCGTGGACCGCCCACAGAAACTCTCCCGAAGAAAACCCACTACTATTATGGACTACTGGACTTTTTTGTGAGATTCTGCTGAATTCAAGCACCTACAATATTTAAATGACAATGACAGCCCTTCTCTGACAAAACTAACCAAAAA
>NDGN011170520.1:0-10768 GCA_002564285.1 Tympanoctomys barrerae | reverse complement strand
GTTAATTATTGAAACTGTCCTACCGATTTGATTTGAACCTGTCTCATTGCTATTTGTTTATCAGTAAAATTATGAAAAAAGAATCAATCTCACAAAGGAAATAAAATATTCATACTTTGAAAATTATACTAGACTCAAAAAAGAGATTGAAGAGGATTTCAGAAAATGAGAAGATATTCTTTGCTCCTGGATGGGAAGAACCAACATTAAAAATGGCCATACTCCCAAAATTGTTATATAGATTCAACACAATCCCAATTAACATGCTATCAGTGTATCAGAGCCATTAGATGGCAATTATCGTGCCATCAGAGCTAAAGAAAATATCCCTAAAATTCATCTGGAATCAGAAATAAAAACAGAATATCAAAAGCAATACTGGGCAACAAAGAAAATCTTTGGGCAACACAATCTCTGGCTTGAAATTATACTATAGAGCTACTATGATAAAATCAGCATGGCACTGACATAAAGACAGACATGCACATCAGTGTGACAGTTTAGAAGATGTAGACACAACTACAAACACACTCATCCACCTTATCTCTGACAAAGGGTTCATACATGTTCACTGAAAGGACAGCCTCTTTACTAAACGGTGCTGGAAAAACTGGCTTTCCACATGCCAAATGCTAATATTAGAACCAGGTCTGTCACCATGCACTAAACTGTAGTCAAAATTGATCAAAACTTTAAACATTAAAATAGAATCCTAAATCCTCTGGAAAAAAATGCAGGCAGAAATCTTGAAGATATAAGGGTAAGTAGAGAATTCCTGAACAAAAAACAAATTGTACAGCAAATACTTCAAAGAATTCACAACTGGAATCTCATCTTTCTAAAAAGTTCCTGAACTTCAGAAGAAATTACCAACAGAGTAAAAAGAAAACCCATGAACTGGGAAAAAATTTTGGCCAACTGTCTCTGTGACAAGGGCCTTCTATCTAGATCACATAAAGAATTTTTTAAAGTCAGGCCTCCAGGGCCAGGGATATAGCTCAGTGGCATAAATGCCTTCCTGGCAAGCACGAGGTCCTGAGTTCAATTCCCAGTCAAAAAAAAAAAAAATTAGGCCCCCAAAATTCAAAGACCCAATCCAAAAATGGGCATCTAAGATGAATACACATATCTCAGAGGAAGAAATACAAATGACAAGTAAATACATGAAAAATGTTCAGCATCATTGGCATTCAAAAGATGCAAATTAAAACAATGCTGAGATACCATCTTATGCCAGAAAGCTTGGCTGTCATCAAGAAGTCAACCAATAACAAATTCTGGAGAGGCTGTGGGGGAGAAAGAAGACTTTTCCACTGTGGGAGGGCATGGAGCCTTACAACTACTATGGAAATCAGTGTGGAGATCCCTCAAAAAGCTAGGATTGGAGGTTCCATTCAACCCAGCTATAACCCCTCTTGGGTATTTTTCCAGAAGAACTGAAAATATACCATAGAGATATATGTACACTCATGTTTACAGCAAAGCAATTTGTCATAACTAAATCTTGGAAGCAACCCAAATGCCCTTCAATTGAGAAATGGATAAAGTATGATACTTTTACACAGTGGAGTATTATTCAGCTATACAAAAGGATTAATTTGAGATTTTTATTGGTAGATGGATGCAACTAGATACCATACTCATAAGTGAAATAAATCAAACCCGCATGTGCAAACATCATATTATGTCCCTAGTGTGAGAGCATGAAAGGGAAAATAAAATCTGGAGGATATTGTAGATACTGGGAAAAGGGAATGATCCTGTTCAAAAGGAAGGAGTTACTGAGTTGAAAAGGAAGGAGAGGGAGTGGCGCAAAGAGACATATCTATGTAGGTAAGCAGCATGGTTTGGACAACTGTGCTGTGGATTTCTGCTGGTCTATGGAAAGGAACAGTCAGTCCTTAATTTGTTTTGTGTTCTTTTTTCAATTATTTTTCCTCTTTCTTCTTACTTTCTTGTATTTTTTTCTTTTTTTTCTTTATTTTTCCAATTTTACATCTTATATCTGGTAATATGAACTAATTTAAAGACAACACTGTGCAGTACAACAAATACTATGAAATTCTTATTATTTTGTTTAGTGAAATTGTGTATCATTTGTAATTTTTCTGTTTTAATACTACTTTGTACACCCTTTAAAAAATAAATAAAATAAAATATTGGGGCACATTTTGAATTTTTACTTGTGCATTTATTTGTTACAGGGTCTCACTTTGCAGTTGAGACTCGTAGTGATCCTCCTTTCTCAGCCTCACCATGGCTGGAATTACAAGCATCCACCACCAAGCCCAGTCTCAGTGGCCAGCTGGGCATGCCCTTGGTTCCAGGGCCAGCAAGGTATGCAGCACCAGGGATCAAACTCAGGCCCTTGCACTTGTCAGGCAGGCGCTTAGACCACTGAGCTATCTCCCCAGCCTGGGGTGCATTTTTAAGGAAGAGAAACATAACATGCAAGTAGCAAGCCTACTGTACCTTTCCAGGGCTTCCCTGGACAAGCAATATTTAATCAGAGATGGTAAAAGCAATAAGCAATCAGTAAGGAGTGCAATTCCCTGGCCTCGGGTGGCGTAAGGAAAAGACCCAACTGAGCAAGAGAGAAAGCAAGTCAAGTATGAGGGAAGCAACGGGGGAGGCTGTGAGGCCCCCACTCGCACAGCCCAGAGCCCCAGCTGGGCTTTCTGTCAACTCATTAACATGCTAATCTGTGACTGTGGCCACCTCACCACTAAGTTTACTTCAATGTCTACATCTCTATTCCCGTTAAAGGAAGATGACATCCCAGACCTTAACTGAAAGCCCAGAACCTGTCTGGGGTGAGGAGGAAAAGGCCTCTCAGCTGCCCGGAGGGGTGTTCCAGGCCCTCTTCCACCAGCTAGCAAGGCAGCCAGAGTGAGCTGAGTGATGGGCATGCCTTTAAAAGACCCACTTTCTTTCTTTCTTTCTTTCTTTTTGGTGGAATCAGGGATTGAACTCAGGCCCTTGCACGTGTCAGGGAAGCATTTACTCTACTGACCCATCTCCCCAGCCCCAAGACCCACTTTCAGTTAAGATATAAAATCTAAAATAAAACCCCTAGCAATTTGTCTTGAGTTAACACAGAAAGCATTCATAGTGTAGACACCTTGAGCCCACAAACACTTCAAAGAGACCACTCCAAGGGAAACACTCACCCCATTTCTCTGGGAAGTCTCTGCTATGGGCAGTATCTTAACTGTCTCCCAAAAGCCCCTGTGCTAAGGGTTTGGCCACCAGCCTGTGGCATGGCTCCTCAGAAGATGTGGGCCTCGTGGACTAAAGTAACTCCCTGGGGAGACACCCTTAAAGGGGAACGCTGAGACCCTGAGCCCTCCTCTTCCTCCTCTTTCTCTCTGCTTTCCAACTATTAAGTGTTCACATCTGATCCACCACATACTCTGGACCTGGTGCACGGCCCTGCCACAGGCCCAAAACAATGTAGCCAAGGACCATAAACTAAAAAGTCTGAAACCACAAAAGAAAATAAATGTTACCACCTTTTAAATTAATTTATCTCTCTATAGTTGTCATAGCAACAGAAAGCTAATACAGTCTCTGATCTTAGGAAAAGAAAACTCCATTCCATTTCCCTACCTTTCCCTTCCTCACCACCACCAGGCTTCAAACTCTACACAGGACCAAAGATGTACCCACTGAGTCGCCAGTGTGCTGAGCAACACCCCTGAAATCACAGCACTCAGGATGCTGAGGCAGATGGATGGTGACTCCAAGGACAACTTAGGGTATATGTCAAGACCCTGTCTCCAAGAAAAAAGAAGTAGTTAATGCATAATAAGCCTTGTGGCCCTGCGCAGTGGACAGTTGATATTGCCCTCATGTCTATTCATGTCTTTAATTTCATCAGGTGGGGAGCAAGGGCTAGAGAGATGGCAAAGGGAGATAGGAAGTGGTGACGTCACGGATGCCAGATGGTGTGGCACACTCTGGATCCGTAGAGGCGCTTTCATGGCCTTGTGACCCTTGGGAGTGGCATCGCCACCCACCAGCCTGGATGCATCCTCCATGCCCAGAGGAGCTGCACTCTGCCCGGGATGGGGTATCCCAGGGCCATCTCCAATGGAAAGGCATGCAGTGGTAAAGGGTGGAAGGCAATCGGTCTCCCCCACTAAATGTTTAGAGGAAGATCATTAAGAAGCAGTGAATTTATTTTTACTCATCATAAAAAGAATTTTTTTAAAGAACTGTTTTAATGATAGGTTTAATATTTTTATCTGGATCGCAAACATACATGCACCTGCACAGTTCAGTGCATTCATAAAAGCCCAAGAGCAATACAAAACCTCAAATAATGGCAGCAGCTGGCCTACATTTTTTACTATTCTCCTCTCAAAAACACAGTCTTGATTATTTGTAGATAATAATGCATGTTATTCACCTTCCTACCAGAAAATTAAGAGAGTTAACTAAAATACATGATTTATGGAGCCATTCATGAGGAGGAAATAAAAGCACTCACATTTATGAAAAATAGAGGCTTTAAAAATAGAATCAGGTACAGATATATCTCGTTTGAAAGGACATTTTAAAACCTAATACTATCAGCATAACATTATATGGTCTTTGAAGGGAAATTTCACATCTGACTTATCCTTGTAAACCCACAGCCTGGCCGCCCTGCTTGGCGAATATTGGTGAAATAAGTGAGTGAATCCCACGGACTGCCCGCACACAAGACAGTGAAGGCTGAGCGACGTGAGGGTCAAGAACCGAAAGACGCAGTCAGAAGATGAACCTCACAAAGTAATTCTACTTCCTCCGTCCTGTCCTCCCACGTTCTCTGGTATAAAAGTCCCTATTACAAATACAGATTAGGCCTCTCATCCTCAATTCCCAATAGATCTTGATCCACAAAGTCTGGGGCTGAACCCGGGACTCCACATTCCTGAGGGCACCTAGGATTTGACTGTAAACTGAGAAGCAACACCTAAGAGCTGCTCAGGAATTTCTGGTATGATTTGCTGGCTACAGCATTGCGTGAGGCCCAATTGCGAGTCTCTGTCTGGTCCTGACTCCATGCCGGGGGCCAAGACCTTTGCTGCTGTGTGCTTCTTTTCAGCACTTGAAAATTGGACATGACAACTACATCTGACTGACAGCCAATTAAGAAGCAAGTCTGGTCATAAAGTCCCAAACATAGTACAAGCACAGGTGGGGAGTAACCCTAAAACCAATAGGGAAAGTCACTGTGTTTTGTTTAGACTGTGTGTGTGTATGTGTGTGTACGTGCACATGTGCACATGTGTGTGCATGTGTGTGTGTGTGTATGTGTGTATGCACATATGTGTTACTAGGGATTAAATCCAGGATCTTCACACTCTTCGACACCCCCAGTCCTTTCTTTAAATTCTTTCTCGGTTTTGTTCTGAGACAGGGTCTTGCTAAGTTGCAAAGTGGCCGAGACTGGGATAGCATTCGCGACCCTCCCAGAGCGCTTGGGCTAAAGTTATGCAGCCACGCACTACCACACCTGGTCCACACATTAAAAAAAAGAAGAAGAAGAAAAGAAAATACTCCATGTGTTGCACGATGTCTGAATATGTCTCTCAAAAGTTTCCAAGGTGATGTGTGACCTCTGCGACCTCAGAGCGTGGCTGTGATTGGAAAGAGGGTGTCCAGGGGTAGTCAAGGTGCACTGAGGCCATGAGGGTGAGACCTAATCCAAAGGGACTGATGTCCCTGCATGGACGCAGCTAGCCGTGGACAGAGGGAACTCTAGCCAACAGCAGCTCTGCCTGGAATCTGGCCCTGAGTATCCCCTAAGCCAGCGAGAGTTGTAGAGATGGGGCTATAGACACCTTCTGGGTTTTGGCAGAATACTGACCATGACAGCCCTTTAAGATAACAAAATTTATACTTCTTGACACTTCTCTTTCCAGAAGTAACTTCCTCCAGGAAGCAGTAAGAAGCTGGCAGGTGGGGGGTGCTCAGAGCCCTGCCCCCGCCCCCATGCCGCCTCCTTTTCCCGCTCCTCCGGGGTGCCCTCCCACCCATTCCACGCAGGTGCTTCTGCAAGATCAGCTTCATGGAGCTGAGCTGGATGAGGAGTCCTGACCCCGCGTTGGAGGCTCCGGGTCCCTCCCTCTAGCCACTGTCACCAACTACAGCCCCCTCCTCAGCCAGGAAGGTGGCACTACTGACGCCAGGAGTCTCCATGACACTTTTACTTTGGAAACCAACTTCCTTCACTTTTAAAGCAGCAAGCCCAGGTGGTCAGCATCTTGTACAAGGGGAAGCAGCCTCAGCAGACACACGTGCTCTCTGGTTGTTGGGCGGGGTTGCCACAGCTCCTGGGACTGCTCCTCCGCGCATGTCCTTTGCCTCTGAGCCTGGGCCCATGCTGAAGGACCAAGCGCTTCATCCCCAAAATTAATACTCCAGACAAAAAGATTAGAATGCTGAAGTAGCACAGGGACTTCTCTTCAATGCTTCTGCGGATGATTTTGTTATGACAACATTTTGCTTTGGAGTGAGCGCGCTCATTCCATTGAGTTAAAAGTCGGCACTAAGCCTTTCGGGATGAATAAAGGAGGGGGTTCGCCCCACAGTTACGGCATACCGGGTGAGACCAAGGCTTTTTTTTCTAGCCTTTGTTCTTTTTTAAACAAGTGTCCCACTAAACCGCCCAGGCTGGTCCTCCTGCCTCAGCATCCAGTGGAGCTGCTAACACAGGCTGCCCCACTGCACCAGGCTTGTTTCCATCCTTCGAGATCCAGACAGCTGCAGGATTTCCCTATTTCCTCAGTAGCAGTTAATGTGAAAACTGCCTTTTATTTAACAAATGACATATTAGAAAAGCCGTGCTTTATGAAAATGTTTATAAAGTGAACGTAAATCTACAAGTTCATGAACATCAAGTTCATCATACAGAATGAAAGCCATAATTCAAATTAAATCCCCAAGTCTCTATTCTAACAGTCCAGCAAACTTCAGGTATTTCTGTGCTAATGCTGCTTTTTAGTAATAACTTTTCTCTGGCTGAGATACACCTTTCTCCTTTTTTTTTTTTTTCCTCCCCTGTATTTTTTTAGGGAAGAGTCTACAGGGCGTTCAGAGTCTCACTACTAGACCAGCCTCTCTTATTTACAGCCTCCCAAGAGCTGGGACTACAGGCACGCACCACCAGGCCCAGTCTCATTTGCCAGCTCAGTGTGCCCCAGGGGCTGGGCCGGCACGGCAGGCCCGGGGATCAAACCCCTGGCCCTGGTACCTGCTTGACAGTTTTCTTTCAGAAGATCCAACTTTTATTGTGCTTTTGAAAGAATCATGATTGGCGTCACTAGAGGGAGACATAGTTTGCCAAAAAGCTATTATCAGGCAGATTCGTGGTTCTCAGTTTCTAAGAATAAAACAAGAAGTAAAACTTCTACTTATTGTTCATAGTGTTTTGTGAATTGAACAAGTTCACACTGAGCTACTGAAGCATTGGGATATTTTTGCCCTCTCAATAACATCAAAACTGTGAAAAAAAATGTCGAAAATGGAAATAAGCAAGCACTAGTAAAAGATCTCCAAGTAAGATGAAATACCAAGATTATTCAGTTATTGCAGAACAACAGAAACCAGTCAAGATTGTATCTATGTGCTTAACAATCTGCCTTCGTGCATAGCAGTCTGTCCCACATAAAAATCAAATTAATCTAATTTTTTTCTTTACTAAAAGACTCAAAACCTGATTCTACATATATGTCACAGTACAAAAGCTAGAGAAGTGACTTTCAGATCTTAGTCTAGAGGCAAAACATAGGATTGTCAATTCTTTGTTCAAAGAACAAATATCACACGTTGTGTATTTGTGTGTAATATGTCGGTGTCTGACTGTAGCTTAGTGAAAAGTGCTTTAAATGCGATTATGTTTCTAGCAGTGTATTTCCCACATTGAGCTCCTTTCTAGCTCCTACCTAGTCTCTGAAGACATTAAATTTTTAATGTCTGTTCTAAAGTTTTATGTTTTAGAACAGCTTGGCGTCTGCAGGCAAAGCCAGCCTTCAGAAGGCTAGACATTTTAGCTAAATAACAGCAATCGAAGGTCCACGCGCCGAGTAGACAACCGGTTGCGAGGCAGGACTGAAAAACACAGGGAATGCTGATATTTTTTTAATGTATCACAGGAAGACACACGGCCCTTGGTCCCTTGGGCACGCTCGCACGTCACACACGCCTCTCCCATCCTCCTTGCCTCTCTCCGGAGCAGCGTTGCCCGGCTCCTGCCATCACAGGGCCTGAGCCCTAACGCGTCGCATGCGCTGCTGGGCGCTGTCTATCGGAAAAGCAGGTCCTGGGAGGCTGGCGCTGCCCTCGTCCGCTTTAGTCCCTGCATCGCGGGCCCCCGGACAGCTTCCGGCTCTTCCCCAAAGTCAAAGGACCACCAATGTCGCCACGGAGGCAGCCGTGAGAGCAGAACTAAAGAAAGACAGTCCCAAGAGACTTCCGGAAATGCTTCCGAAAGCATTAATAGTTTTGATTTGAAATTAAATTACAAATTTAAATTTTGTTTTAGTTTGTAATCAAGCACTCATCGTCCTTTCTATCCGCTCAGAGCGCACTGAACTTTTAAAGTGGATTCGGCGACGCCGGGCTGGCCTCCCTGTGCGCGCCTGCCGCTGCGTGCCTTCTGCTCCTGTCTTACCTCTCAGTGGACCCTTTCACTGCACCTCTCCTGTCTTCTCCCTCCAAATATTTCTGGTTTTTATTGTCTCTTGTCTGCTTTTTCTGCTTAATGAAATAAAAATTTTCGATGCTGGTACTTGTTCTATTTACTGAATACATAGCATTCCCTATTTGCTTTTAAATAATATTGGTTGAGCATTTTATAGGCATTTCTCTTCTTTAAAAACTAAATCCCTTGCCGGGTGCAGGGGCACATGCCTGTAATCTCAGCTCCTCAGAAGGCTGAGGCAAGAGAATCACAAGTTCTAAGCCAGCCGCGGGAACTTTGGTCAGACTGAGTATCAAAATAAAACTGAAAACGGCTGGAAGTGTAGCTCAGCCATAGAAAGCTTGCCTAGCATGCACCAGAGCCTAGCTTCCAGTACTGTTGGCGAACAAAATCACTATTTTCTTTCCTCCTATGCTTGTCGTATCAATCGGTTCCTTACGCTCCTAGCATTCGTTGACCTTTGTGAGCAGCACTCCGCTGCTTCATATCTTCTTTCCCAGCTCCTGCCATCGTAACTGACAGCCGGCTGCCCGCTGTGGACAGCACCCATCTTGCCTCAGGGCACTATCTATTTCCACAGAAACCTGAGAGCCGCTCAACTGCACTGGAGTCGAGGCCACCCACGTGGGAAAAGTCATCGTGCACCTTGAAATCGACAGCGGCAACTGATGGTGCAAATCTGCCACCCCGAAGCCAGCCCTTAAGACACAGTCTCCTGCAACAGGCGCGCTGGAGATGCCCCTGGTGTGCCCGTGTGCGAGCACAGGCCGGGAGCACCTCAGAGCAGGCTCCCTCACCCAGGAGCAGCGCCCGGTGCCAAGGCGGTGCGAGGGGCTGCCGGGCGACAGGGGATACGCCCCCTCTGTACGCCTAGTCATCTCCATCAGCACGGTCAGCTCCACCACAGCTTGGAAACACGCTAATTGCACCCAAATGTGTCATGAGGAAACCACATTGCCACAATGTCACCGGGCAAGGATAAAGGCAGCGCGTGTCCTTGCCGCCTTAGCTCTGATTCCACAGCACAGAAAGGACAGAGAAGCTGGAAGGCACCGTGCACCTTCATCTGGGCAGGCTGAGTCCCACCTATCGGCGTCCCCCTGGAAATGCCTCTCAGGGCGAGCCCGAGCTGCCACGGTCACCCACAAGGGCACTCCCTGTCCCTGTGACTTCCCGGGGGGTTGGAAACTTCCTGCAGCAACTGTGACTGTCAGTACAGCTTTCTCTGCGCCAGAAATGGTGTTGCTGAGGTGTGGCCACGGAGCAGATGTAACCAATCAACCAATAAAAGTTTCGAGTGCTAATAGTTTAGAAAATCTAGGGAGAAAAAAAAAACTCCATTTATTCATAAATCCTCTGTAGCTGTGAAGTAAAAACGCCATTTCTTCACTAGTATACTAGTGACAATCCACCTGAATCAGGGAAGAAAAGGGGCGTGTTAGTCTGTCATGCATCCATTTAAAAATGATTTCTTGTCTTCCCTGGGAAGAGGTCCAAATCAAAAGTCAGCGGACAGCTGTTTTACTCCAGATGTTTTTGGAGATCACCATCATACATTTACAATGAGAGTCAAAATCCAGACAGGGATGTTGAAAACATGAAATAGCTCTTTTATGATGCATTTAAATTGATTTCCTTTAGCATTTAGAATAAAAGAAAGAACAGATGGTGAAGACTTAGTTTAAAGTGAAAGCCATTAAAATAATCTTCACTGGAAAGAGAGGTTTTCCTAACTGAAATTCATGAAGCATAAGCATTTAAGCAAATATTTAATATAGCCCGTATAATAAGAGAATCTGTGTCATGACAATTATATTCTATAGACTAAGATGATATGTAATAAATATATTTAACATTTTTGTATTATGTTGGTGAAATAAATAAATCATTAAAATTGGTGAAATATTACAGAATGAATAAGTGAAAAATATTGATCTAGCTGCTTGTTATTTTCTTTAGTCAATAGAAATAATTGTTCAGTTTTATTTTTTTTTCTTTTTTTTGGCATCAGTAATTTTATTTTAAAGAAAAAAATATAAAAACAATGGCACAAAATCTCAAAACAAGATTTTAGGA